>AJFK01000014.1:0-18053 GCA_000467715.1 Hysterium pulicare CBS 123377
GGAAGCAAGTACGGAACTTACGAATGCGCCCGTTTTGCAACCCAAGAGGGACAAATAGAAGGACTCGAGACAAGCTATAATACCGGCCGATTCCGGTGGGTGGGTGGGTGGGACAATGCTGCGTCTTGGATCTCGCGCAGGGACCAAACCGGTAAGTTTGAGGGAGGGTGGGTCAAAGCCTTCGTCGGATACTCGCGTTGGCTAGTCAATGTGCTGCTGAGCAGCCCGAATAAACATGTCGATGCCACCCCCCAGCTTTCTGTGCTGGTTCGATACGGGCAAAATCCTGCGACTTGTCCCTCGCGCAGGTTGACAATCGGGTTTGGGGTGGGCAAGGCTCATGACGGATACGCGCATAAGCCGGTCAGTTTCCTGCAGGATAGGTATACTTGCATCGAATCGCATAGGGACTATAAGGTCGGTATGTCGATACCTTGTCTCTGGGTCGGCATATGCGGACTGTTCTTCTAAGAGAAATTTAAAAAAAAATCACTCTTCATACTTTTCTTCCTTTGATCGTGACACTGTGGCTGTGAGTTGTTCTCTCTAATCCTTTGCCTTCGTTTAGGGTAGTATCTTTGACCTACGTGCCACGTTGTGTTACTCAGTAATCGTTTAGTCTTCTCTTCCTTTTCTGTGTCTCTTGCAGCCTAAGATAGAATCATTTTGCTTTGTCCTTCATCTTCCGCTCAAAAACCCCGTTTCAGAGTTATACAGAAACCAGAAAACAATTTGCCACTCAAATAATCTAGAATTTCAGGTTGCTGCAGGGAGACAATGGATTAGCTTCCCTTAAAATTCCGGGCTTGTGTCACGTCTTTAAAGCTGTAGACGGTATGCAGATACAAATATTACACATTTAGATTCAGAGTACTGTCTTCATCAAGAATGGGCTCCCGATGATCCTAAACTAAATACAAAACCCGACCATTCTTCCAACTTAGCCCCAAAGTGGTCTTCATGCCTGCTTGAGAGGTATGATTATCCATGCTGCCCGTGCGGTTGTAGCTTCCAACTTGGCTGATGTTCTGGTAAACAATGCGAGAAACCTCAGCGCAATATGAATTGCCATCAGCGACCAATTCAAATTGTCTCCTTCATCCTCGTCAGTATCTTTGCGTGAATGCTCTTTTCTCCAGCAATTCGAGTCCCAACCACGCGTCATAGTATCCAGTGACATTGGCTTCAGAACTGGATGCGCGGATCATCTCCCCTCGCATGTTCTTCACTCAGCGCAACGGCTTGACTTGATTCTCCAAAGGGCGATTATAGAAGTCTGACTTCCCCCCCGAATCGGGCCGTGGCAGGTCCTGCAGCTCTTCGCCTGCAGGAGTTTCTGAGGCTTTCGCCTGTCGTCCTTTGCGTGTAAAGTTTCTCGTGAGCCTCTGCATGAATGAGGCGGACTGTACACTCTTCTTCACTCGTAGTGGTGAAGGAGCATATTGAGGTTCATATTGGGGTGATTTCGGAGAATAAGTAGATGCCGAGTTTGGGCTCGCAGCAAAAGTCACCGGACGAGGCTTCACGTCGTCTCCTGAGTCCTTGTCAATATCTTTGCTAGAATTACTTGACTTTGGTTCTTACCTTCATCCTCGTCAGTACCTTTGCGCGAACGAATCTTGCTTAGAAAAGAATCCAAGCGACGGGAGTCCTTGTGTCGGTGCTCATCACGGCGGTCGGAACGGTCCTGACGACGGGACTTGTCCTCCTGGTCGCTTGAAGACGTAAGCTTGGCTGGGTCACTCGTTGACTTGTCGTTGGCCGCGCTCTCAAGGAGAGCCTCAACTTCATTGGTAAGAAGGTTAGCCAGAACGTACGAAGCAAGAGACCAAGACTATCTTACCTGAACAATCTCTTGACCGTTGGACATCTTCGCGGTATCTTCATTCTGCTCTCCGGCAGAGACTTCGGCGTAGCTGTGAACACTACCAGATCCCGAATCCTGGATATGAGTAAGTATGTGCGTGCAATTCGCAAGGACTTAGTAACTCACATGCGGAACCCAGCAACACAACTTGAAGGGCCCGAGAGCCACGTCTCATGATATTTTGTGAATTTGGGGGGTGTGGAAGAAAAGAAAGACGAAGTGAGGGCTAGTAGGATAATATATATTTTACTAGCGAAAGTGCGCTGGCACGTGCATGGAGGCGTTCACCGGGCAGCGCGACTAGAATCCCAAAATCAAATAGTCAAGCGGGGGATAAACAAAGCAATTTCAATGATATCATCGTTCCGAACATGTCCAAGAGATTCTATTGCTCCGCACTGCCATATGCAACTACAGCTTGTCACTGTTTACCGACACTGCAAAAACCTCTAAACGCTATACCTAGGTATCTTGAGAGCTTACAATCTAGCAAAACTACTTCCCGTCACTCTTTCACTGACTCCCCTGTTTAGCCACAACACTCCTACCACCTAGCATGCCATCTACTACCTCATTCCCCCCAAGTGATACAAACTCGACACAGGGGCTCCAAGCCGTACATAGTCAAGCCTGGCTGTTTCCTTCGCATTCAGAACAATTTTGTTGTCTCGGAACACTCGATCTACTGAGTTGCTACACCCCTCGCTCCTAACGTGGTTTTGCCTTCTGTGGTGGAACACTCGCACTGGCAGGAGTTACTGCTGCGCGGCCTCACAGTAAGAAGACGAGAAATCGAAGACCTCTGGTACACTTCAAGTTAACGTTCATAGAATTCCACCACCACAAATACTCCAAGCGCGATGTTATCACCGAGACTGTGTATACAACTGTGCGCGATGTTATCACCGAGACTGCGATACAACTGTGACTGTTGCGGAGGTACTTGTTTGGGTTGACCGGTACATCCAAATCGTAGGTCCATGGCCAAAAAGCAATGGGATCCTAGAGAATGGCCGCTTTCTAACACTTCTTTAAGGGAACTCACCGTTTAGCGCCCCAGTTTGCAATTAGAGCTTGATACCGCGGGTTCGACGATTGCCTGGTACGTCTGTTGAACGAAGTCCTACCTCTCCAATAGATCGACTCCTGATTATCCATAGGCAAAGCGATTGCATAGATCTTTGCTTTTTCCAGTGGCCGAAATCGACGTATCTTACAAGACAAGTAAATTTGTTTCTGGCCGAACCAACCTTCTTCAAATTATCCCTCTTATGGGTGAGGGCAACCAACAACGTCCCTCGATCGGGACACAAGGTGTACAGCATGGATGAAGTAAACGGAGATGCAGAAAGCGCATACTTTGGACACGATGAGACTTGGTGGTTGGGTTCATACACCGCGCTGTAATTCAAGCGTGACTGGAAGTCCATTACAACCTACAATATCCTCCTTGCCGTGCATTGCCTTAACAACACGATGAGAGGTCTGGAGGTCTGCCCTATGGTGATACCAGTTTCGCCAATGTGTATTACACATTGTTGTGCCTAATCTACGTTATTGGATGCAGCCAGAGAAGAGGGCGCAATGATGTTTGTTCCAGGAATGGTTTGAGGGGTTCTCGGTTGAAGCTCCTGCTGTTCCTAGGAAATAGACCTGATTAATTTCTTGCCTAGAATTCTTTCGTAGTAGCGAACATTCAAGAGATAGATTAGCATAAGTTTATGTTGGAAGTGGATGTTGTATAATTGTAGGCTACTCTGAGAAGATTACCAACCCTACCAGTTCCAATTTCAAAATCCAAACCTCATTGTCTGCTTAGAATTTCTGAATCATTCCCCTACCCATCCTTGCCTAAGACTCCTGTTATGACCAGCTCACTACTGTGTGATGTTATAGATTGTGTATTTGACCGTATCAATCGCCCAGAATCCAGCAACTTGTTGTCCCGTAAGCTCTGGTTGAAACGTCACCGTCATAGTAACATTCCGAAGCCCACTGTACTTCTGAGCATCAAAGGCCGCAATTCCCAACTTCGATACCGTGCCAACAGGGCCGCTTGGAGAGAACCCAAATGTTTCCGGGTCCTCAATCGCCTTTTCGCTTTCTGTGTAGAATCCGCTAACCTTCATGTCGCAAGCAACCGCATCCAGCACAGTCGCTTTCTCTGGATCAACGAGGTTTGTGGCACAGCCAAACATCATGGAGTGTAGATCGAAATGGTGGACCATGGAATTGGGGTAATCGATGCGGAGGTCGTCATCGGCAACGAGGTGATCGTTAACGACATGCCAGTCTGCACCGCAAGTGGCAACGTTGTCAGGAGTATCAGGAGAGATGTGAACCACAGGCTCGGTGTTGGAGAGGTTCCAGGCTTGCGAAGCCGTGAACCAGAGGCCTTTGTAGAAGTTGACCATGTCGGCGTCGCGGAGGTCGTCGAACTAAATAGATGTTAGTGAGTGCCAGGCAAGCGGAAGGAAATTCTCACCGGCGCCGTTTCATCGACGGGAAAGTACTGCTGTCCCCGCTTCAATGCATGCGCGGAGGCAGAGAGGAGAATGAGGAAAGCTCCAAGTATGAACATGGTGCTGCTGCTAGGTTATAGGGAGATGGTCAGTATGGGGAAATATAGTGGAAGATGAAGTATGGTAGAAGAGCGGTTCTGGAAAAGAGTTTATATGTTGAACACAGTCGTACAGAACCGCTGGAGAGGCTTCATGTGAACTGTGACGTTGGAGGTGCCTCGGCTAGATGTCTCTGAGCATTCACTTCCATATTGCATTTGTGTAGTCTCATTCCACGATAATTTACCATCCCGTGGCGGAAGATCTCTGAATCAAGTTCCTTCTTCATATCTACCCTAGCACTGCTAAATAACTACTGTGGACTAAGTGTTTTTGGATTAGTAAGCTTCAGGGACAGATCTATACAAGCCAGACCATGTAGCATAACATTTATGATAATGGTATGTTCTCAATGTTATCGGAGACGGTTAGTAAGCGTCCCGGAGGTCAGTTCAGGCCCATTTCCTCTATCATTCAGCACAATGAGTAGCCTAGTATTCAACTTATACTCCACCTTTTGACGGGATAATATTCGACGAAGAACAGGAAGCTCGGGAGCTACTGCTGTGAAATTAGAAATTAAATTTGAGAAAAAGAAAACTTTTCTAGAACCCAAACTCCCTCCGCGATGACCCAAGCCGCAGTTACGAATCCAAAAACGCTACGCGCAAGACATGTAGCGTAATTCTGCTCCATAACCGATACCACGATCTGTCTCTCACCTTCCACGATAGCACAACTTAAAAGGCGACTCGACCTAGGAAATGCACATATCGACTTCGAGCGTGCTAACAGTATCCGCAAACACGGAGACATGGCTTCGGAATCCGCTACATGCACCGAGTCATAGGCGGGTGTGTTTGCTGATGAGGAGAAAACGTATCCTGTTACCAGCTAATATCCTGCGGGGAGTTCAGGAGGAGCAGGAAGATGGCGGTGATGGCTGTAGCGGAGGTTGGGACTGGGACTGGTGAGTTTTGATAGTTTTGTTGGGTTCTTGGTTTCTTGGGGAGATGTGGAGTGTTGATGTGTAATTTATCTTCATGGTCTACGAGTTCGGGGAATGGGGGGGCTTCGGCGGTGCCGATGTGTGGAGTGGTGGCTTATCTGCCCTGTGCTGCGGGTGTGATGGCTTCCTTTTTGGCTTTCTAGGAGGGTTGCTTGGGTTTGCGGGTTAGACGGGTGGGTAGGTGAAAGTATGAGAGGATGTACGGAATGGTTGGAAGGGAAGAGAAGAAAAAAAGATGACTACTGTGTGTACGATAATGTCCAGGATTCCATAAGATGAAATGTGTATGTAGTGCATTATACCTTGTATTGTCTTGTTCGTAGAGTGTAGCATATTTGCAACGCAATTTACTGTGTAGTGGCCTTTCGTAGAGTTTTAGCGAGTAGCTGTTCGAGATGTTATCGACGAGTGCTTTTCGATACTACGTTGCGTACGATCGTATCATGGGAGATTTTCAAATTCGACATAACAATCCATGCGCTCAGGATTTTGTATTCTGAATCTGGAATTCTTTATTCGAGCTGCATGGTTATTTCTTCGCTCTTGAAATCGCCAGTCAATGACCCCTTTCCTAGCTCGTTCAGATCATTCTCTTCCACTTCCGATACTAGTTTCTTCCAAACGGCTTTAAAGCTTCCTTCTACCTTGATTTTGTATTTTGCAGGTCTGGTCGAAGGTATCCACGGCTCGCCTAGCACAATCTCCGTCGAATATTCAGTTCCTGGCGAGAGTTCCAAGAGCGCATCCCGCGGCGGCGGTAAGAGTCTATTGACCATCAATTGCGGCATTTCCACCTTCTCATTCGACTCGGCATCGGTGATTCCGAAGACACCGAGCTTCAACGCTTGCGTATCAAGCGGTGTGTCCCATTTCAGAATCGTAAATGTTGAAGATGGGTGTTTGTTGCGGAGAGTGACGAGCACGGAAGGTGGATTCTTTGAGATTTGAGATAGCCTGAATTCGAGATAGGAGAGTGGAGAATTTGCGTCGGGGTGGTTCGAAGACATCGGGAAGGTGGTTGTTGAGGATGTATGCAGGATGTAGAGAGTACCGAGGATGGAGATGGTGACAGCGGCGATGATTGCCGTGCGACCGTTCATGGGTCAAGATCTAGGATGTATATTCCAAATGTAATACGATCTTCGTAGATAAGAAACTTTGGAGAAAGATTATTACGAGAGAGTAGAAGGAAGAAGTAGACGGAGCCAAGAAGTAGGAGGTGTTACCTTCCTTAAATGGTTTCGTGACTAATGCCGCACGTCGTATAGACGATGACCTAGATGCATAAGGTCTTCACTATAGGCATCTTGGGTCTTTCAGGTCTTTGTTGCCAGATAGGTGGCCCTAGAAGTTGGATCGAGCTGCCATTCCAGGCTTCCAGGCCGACGTCAGCGGGCAGGGGTTTGTTGGTCAAGTTTGTCCGTGTATAAGAGCCAAGGCGGAGGTTGAGGGATGTTTCTTTTCAGCTATCGAATCACGGAAATCTCGGACAAATATTCGTTGGTCTCTTCAATCTGATTCGGTTGGTGGGTGTCGTAGGAGAGAGGACGGGACAGGGGCCTTGAAACACGCTAAAACACGATTTCAACGGAGGTGCTGGATAGATTGCCATGTACATCATCATTTTCTGCATCGCATACCACAATTAGAAAAGGCAGGTGTTACATCATAACATGAAGACAGAGTGCCGGAATTGTCTGCAGCCAAGATGTGGCTATGAGCGGTGGCTTTGATTGACGTGTCTCCTGTCGGCCGCTCCCGCGAAGCGAGGCAGTTGGTGCTTCGCGTTCCCACCCAAATTCTCCGCCGTCGAAACCTAAACTCGACATCCTCAACCCTCTCCCGTCTTTGGAGGCCATCCTACGGCACTACACACTAAACTGCTACAAGTCTTGGCCCGCGGCAATATACTCGCAACTACGATGGCTAATTCTCGATCGTCTTTCATCTCTCCGATCCCAGCACCCCGACCGACAGCAATATACGAGATAAAGCACTGTTGAATGTCTCGGTATGGTGTCATCGCATGAAGAGACACCAGCTCTGCGACCCGTTTCAGAAACAACTTCTACGAATGATTGTTGTACAGCAAGGCAGATGCTCTCTTGGGGAAGATGGCATTGGAGTTTAGTCCATGAACCCAAGTCGATCAAGCCCTGTGGCAAACCAGGGAAGTTTTTGCCATCGCATGCAACGCCTCTTGGAGACAGGGCAAATGTGAGGCGTGGCTTGATCCTTCAAAACATTTCTCCTGATTGGTGTTCCAGTATAGGTGGGACACCTATCACACCCCGGCTTCCATTAAACACCAAGCATGCCAAGGCATTATCTGCCATCCTTAATATATTCGTTTCTAACCGACGTCAGATCTGGCACCGAACAAATTGTCCATGCGAGAATGCCTTACTGCTCTGCGCTCCTTATCATTTGTTGATATCGAGATCCTGACGACCTTCCGTTTCCTGTTTCCACAATTCCCATCGACCTTTCTGGGTTCAATCGCCGGTGCGTTTTGTGTTGCTCGCCAATCAAAATTTCAGACCCGATGTTTACACAGCCTGAGGGTCGTTCCTGTCCAGGAACACCCCACACTGCCTTAAAGCTGATCATTTAGAAACCTCCCTGGTTCATGCCGTCATTTTTCCCTAACTTCCTATGTGGGTACATCCGCCAAATCTTGGTTTATCCACTACATACTGGGCCCTTGGCCTTCGGCGACAGATCAGCCGCTCATGTTATTGAGAACCGGCAACTATGGCTCTATAAAGCAAGCAGATAATCCTCTCGATATTTGCTCATCATCTCTCGATCAACAGTGCTCTTCCATTCTCAAGTCAGATCGTTTGCATTCACTCGTCTTTCTCTTCCCAGACATCTACAACCATCATGAAGGGATTCAGCCAACTTTCACTTGCCGCTTTGGCTGCTGTTGCTAGCGCCACTGTCATTAATGTCGACAAACGAGATACCCCCTTGAGCGTGAAACTTACGTCTTCTGGCAACTCAGAGGTCAAGATCGCCGTCACGAACAATGGAGCTGCGGCGCTCAACCTGTTGAGCAAGGGTACAATTATGGATGAGAAGCTGCCTGTTGAGAAAGTCAAGATGTTCTCCGCAAGTAAGTAAATGGTCTACTCCGGTCCCAATTTTGCACAATTCGAGTCTAGAACGTTTCAATCCGGGGAGTTCGCCCTGCATTACATCTGCCTGCCATCGCATTCCCCTTTTACGCGTCACCAATGCATTTCAATAAAAATCCCATCTGTCGGCTATCTAATGCAAATTACTTGCATTAGCATCCCGCATACCTACCCGGATCATGCATCGGCATTGTATATGGCGGCCATCCTAATTGGACAAGTTCACCCTTGCAAAGATAAGCTTCTGACATGTACCCCACAGATACTGAGGTCCCCTTCGAGGGCCTGCGTGTGCGACTCCTGACCACCGGTTTGACACAGAATGAATTCACTACTCTTGCTGCCGGCGAGACCAAGGAGATCACCGTTGAGGCTGCCTCCGTACACACCCTCAGCCAAGGCGGCGACTTCGATGTCTTCGCTTCCGGCAACATTCCCTACGCCGCAGCCGGATCCACGGAGCTCGTAGGCAGTCTCGCCTACGAGAGCAACAAGCTCAGCATGAACGTCAATGGCGCCGAAGCCGCTAAAGTCTCCCTCGCCATCTCCACACGCAAGCGCACAACCATCGGCTCCGACTGCACTGGCGCAAAACTCTCCGCCCTTCGCACCGGTCTCTCCAACTGCCAGAAACTAGCAACCGCCGCTGCATCCGCCGCAACCGCCGGAACCAAGCTGAGCACCTACTTCAAATCCACCAGCGTCGGGAGCACCGTGTCCTCGCGTCTTACCGCCGTAGCTAAAGAATGCGGAGGCGGAACTGCCACAGAGACGCACTGCACCGACACCTTCCAAGGCTGCGACACCAACGTCCTAGCCTACACCGTCCCCTCTCAGAACCAGATCGTCTACTGCGACCTATTCTACTCCGACTTGCCGGCGCTCGCTAGCTCGTGTCATGCTCAGGATCAGGCTACGACGATTATTCATGAGAACACGCACGCGCCTGCTGTGTTCAGCCCTGGAACTCAGGATTATGCTTATGGATACTCTTCTTCTACGGCGTTGTCTTCAGCCAGGGCGGTGTTGAATGCGGATTCCTATGCGCTTTATGCTAATGGTATGTTTGCTTTTCCTTCTTTGAGATTGATTTTGAACTGTTTGCTGACTTTTAACTCTTAGCTATCAACCTTAACTGCTAGATGGTTTGATACTGTGCGATCTGCACATTTAGATGTTGGGCTGGATTATGACTAGTGATAGAGTGGTTGGAGGATGGTTTTTGGATCATCCGGCGCCGGGGGATGCGCCTTTGGTATATATATTGCACATATTGACAACCGAGTAAATGTGACCTATCTGTCCTACTATAACCTGCCTTTATGACTCTGTGCAATTATGCTGTGCTATGCTCCATCGCAGTACTATTATCCATCATTTTTGACCTCTACTCAATGCTCCGGCCGACGGACCAATCAGATTAGCTTCTCGGCGCCGCTAAGCCTAACTCGGACGAGACCTTTCATCTTCCCTACGGCTCCGTTCCCTGTGGTTGTGGTAGCTTGCATTTTACACCAAAGCCTAGTGAACTCCTATATAGATGACTTTGCTCCTATCGATATCCTAACACATCTTGCCACTGTTTACTGAGGCCCTTGTGTTAAAAGCAAAAGTGCGAACGCACTTTTTGCTCGCATTATCTCATATTTATCCTCGACAACACGTTGGAGCGCCTCGTGACTATCTCTACACTAGTCTAAAGCCTCCTGTGAAGTAGTCGAAAGTCACAACATGCACTTATTAACATATCACACATCAATTTACTTCATAAACAATTTTAGGTCAAAACCAGACTATTATATTATTACAAAACCCGTCAAACACACTTGCCAAATGCTAAGATAACTGACTCCACAACCGAAAGCTCCCTTTCGTTGCTACCTCCTCTTTATTGGCTGGTTTTCGGCATTTCCTTCGGTGTTTCATGTTTGACTTGCGGCTTCATCTGTGCAACAGGCGCGGGAGATTGTGTAGCTGGAGCATTGTCTTCTGGAAATGGGGGATATGTCGAATTGTAGTAAGGAGCCTGCTTACTTGACCAGTCAGCCTGTTAGAACCTCTCCGCTTATTTCAGGGGTAGTATAACGTACACTGTCGTGGAGGCTTCGCTTTGGGTAGCCGTATGAGGTCTTGTCGCGGGTCAGATTCCAGATGATGAGGGTCTTTTCTCGAGAATCTAGCTGGTACTACTCAAACAGTCAGAGATCTACGTAATACCAATACAGTTCAGGCCTCTAGAGAGTGTACTTTTGTAGGAACTCCACCCAGGTTTCCTCGGGAGGAGGTCGGCGGAGAAGTCGGCGGTAGCAGCGCTGCCAAACACGCTTGATAGACTTCAGGATTTTCGCCATATTTCAGACGAGCTAGTAGGGAATGTCGTTGACTGTGCTGTGCTACTAGAAGCCTGCGACTGAGGGTTGATTTAGATGAGGCAATAGGAGCTGTCGTTGAATGCGTTGTGGGTAGAGGAGACGTCCGTGCGGTGACCGACTATTTTTCTAAAGGCTTCAATAAATAACACTTCGCGCTGAACCACCAACATCACACTGCGTCGGCGTCAAGCTTCTTGTTTCCAGTCCGAACAGACTCTTTCTACAAAGTGCACGGCATATCATTCTCATTTTAGCTTTGCTTTCAGACTCAATTGTTCTTACAAAACTATTTGAACCACTTGGAAATGTCTTCCACAGCAGCGACCCGCGGCTCAATCTCTTCCTCCGACTACGATGCAGAGTTCGAAGAATCTTCCTTCCGTTCCGGCGTTAATCCATCTACAATCGGCTGCGATTCTTCTCTGTCCTCCGAGAGCCACTACTCAATGTATTTTCACACCCTCTTCTCTCCACCAGCCAGTTTTCCCAGACCAACACTCACCTCCTAGATCTCGGGCCTCAATGGGTGGAGCCTCCTCAGTCTCCTCAGCCGGGCCTCTCCACATCTCCTTTGAATGGAGTCTCCCAATCTGGAACTGGCTAGCCTCCCTTCCCGACATCGACCGGCCCCTCGACTACGAACACCAAGAGTACGTCACAGACTCATCTACTAATGCCTCGTCAATCGACCTGACGCTACTCGTTCCGCTGGACCCAAGCCATCAGCCCTCTCAGGTTGCTGAATCCAGTCAAGAGAATGCGGGGGATGAGGATACGGATCCCTTGACAATGGGACTCAGTGAGACGACTACTTCGGGGCCTGAGACGGTGGATAGTGAGCCTCATTACCCGGGTATACGCCCTGAGAGCTTGGATTCTGTGCTGCAGAGACAGAGGGAGCAGATAGACGTGGCGATGGGGCGGGGTGGGGAAATGGACGCTGACGGAGGTAGGGGAGGGAGGAGGAGGCGGTTTGGGTTTGGGGGCAGGAGATGAGTGGAGGTAGCTGTCTAGGGAGAAGGAGAAGGATGAGATGGGCAGATGTGTTGGGTTGGGGTGGTAAGGATGTGGGTACTAAAGAGAAGTGGGTTTTAGGGAGGAATAAGTGGTCCAATGGTCTTTATTACTTGCTGTGGAATAGATGTGCGGAAATGGAATGTTGGCCATGATTCCACTATCTCATCAAATGCTGTAACACTAACGATTGCGAACCCAAAGATCCAACCGACCATTTGCTCTGGAAGCCTACTAGGCTTATCTACATCGACAAGCTTTCCAGAAAGCTGCGTCTTCACGAAGGTTCTGATATTCCCTACGGAGCACGTTACACGACACTTTCGCATTGCTGGGGAAAGCTTTCTGACAGGATCTGCTTACTAGCGGATCATGTACAGGCATGGAAAGCGAAGCTGCCTGATCTCGGACGGATGAAGACATTCCAAGATGCAATTGAGGTCGCAAAAGTTATCGGCGTTGAGTATATCTTGATCGACTCTCTGGTAAGCCCCAACCTGGTCCTGGGCCTCTGCATCTACTGGAGAATTCATGGATAACGGCTTAGCCGATCATATTGCTCTGTATACAGACTCATCTATCAAGGAGAGATGAATTTGGTCAAGTTCAAGGAGGGTCTTTACAGCTGAAAAGTCAGCTTTGGTCGGTTCGAATCAAGAAATCCCGACGCAAAGATGGGACTTCGTACTGGAAATATATAACTGAGGACAATCAGGCCGGCAATTATTATCCAGATGAGTACAACACCGATCCGTGGGGACCTGTGTATTGCATGCCGTTGATGGCGATCAAAATTCCAGACAGACCCATATCAAGCTGGACAGGGCTTGTGCTCCAGAGCACTGGAAATGGGAACTACTTTCGAAAGGGCCTATTCACAAACAGAGAGCCACCTAAAAGGTTACTCACTGAGTTCAAATTTTCAGATTTAAAGTCTAATGAGCTTGAAGAATGGGGTCAGGCAGAGCAAAACCCGTCAACTGTTGTCGATATTACGATTATATAATGGACGAACCATATCAAGAATGTACAGAATCGCTGAGGGATGGCCTGCAATAATCATAAAATAGTTACCGAAGATGGATGTCCTCCGCAGCTCTACGTTCCAAAGTTCTACATATTCTGCCTACTTGTGAGTCAAAAACCAATTTGTGAACTAGGCTAGACCGCATTTCAACATTCCATGGTGCATTGTCTCCGCTACATAGCATCATTACTTCCACCAAGTTCTCAAATTTCAAGTCAGCTAGGCACCATCCTCTAACCTGCCTAAAGCTTTCTTCATCATACCATAATCGTTTTCGTAACTCTCGTTGCGGACGTGGCATGTTTTTGGGGAGCTCTAAATGAAGTCCCAAGATATGAGCTGTTCGTAAAGCCAGAGCCAGAATGGTATGAGCCATGTTTTGGAAGGACGCATTGCAGAGATAAATGACGGAAAGGAGGTGGCACTGTAGGGTCGAACTAGAAGGGCTCTCCAACTCGGTTGCTAACAAGTTCTGACATCTCCGGTAAAGCCATCGGCCTGCGATTGTTGCATCTTTATCGTCAAAATCGTTTTGAGACTCGGGGTCTGGATCACTGCTAGGAAACGATGCAATGCCATACTGCATACATGCTGTGAGCACAATATCGACAAGCGCTGACGGTCTGCGAGAGGTCCCAGATGACGCCCATGATGACTTGTAATGCTCCCTGAACTCATTGTCGTCGAGCAGTTGATAGGTGCACTGGTACGACTGCCAATATAGACCCAGGAAATAATCTTCCTACTCTGCAGTTAGGTAATCACCGGTAGTCGGTGCCTCTTTCAGCAGATAATTCTTTCAGGCTGGTCTTCCGGAACTCGTAGGACTGGCGAAAGCTCTATTTGCTGAAGTCGGCCGCATATAGTCGTCGGCGGGTTGCTGTGGGAATGATGTGCCGAGAAAGGAGCTCATCCGGTCAATGAAATAAAATGCGGATGATGGGCCGTACCATTGCATCTGCTGTGAATGCGCGGTTTTCATGTGAATGCCTTCCCAATACTTCCAATGCCCACGGTGCCCGCTCAATGGGTCAAACTTGCTATCAGGAGAGACAAAAGACGACAAAGGAGGGGTCAGAAAAGACCCGGCGGCGTTACTGACGGGGCGTTGAAATTGTGTTAGCTGGGCTTCGAGTTCCTTGACCATCAATCTTAACCGTTCGACTTCTCTGCAAAAAGATCAGCCAATCTGATCAGCCGCCCAGCATGTCAAAGTCCTACTTAATTGCGTGGGGAAGTTTGCGTATTTCACTCGCCCCTTTGTTGCTACACTGTGCACCTCTGCTTTGACAATTGTGGTACGGATACTTGGTGTCGCACTTGATACGGTGTATCCAACACCAATCGCAGGCTCTGGCAATTTGTTTGCGCTTCAGTCGCCCTGATGTTGCCTTCAGAGAAGAATGTCCTCCTGGCGGGTTTTGAGGAGAGCTGACCTTGGCGCCGACGAAGGTGGTGAACATGATGATTCTACTTTGCGGAGATGCCAACTCCAGCAACCTCATCCAGTGCCAGCATCTTTGTCGCGTTCACTATTCAGGCTTTCAAAAATTCGGCGCAATCTGAGATGCACGCCGAAAAAGCTGAGAAGATATTGGGACCAATTCGGCGTGGTCTTCGTAAGTGCGATAGACGGGATCCAGCAGAATCAAGTTGAAGATAGGTGTATTTCTAGATATTCAAATTTGAGAACGTCGACTGAGAACGTCTAAAACAAGTTTTGAAGTTGCTTGGTAGCGATCACGTGGATTACCAGTCTCCTCTATTAGTAATCTCTAAACATTTAAAGACATCTCTTTATTTCGGGAGCATAGATGAATCAATAACTAGCAATCAGTTTTGCTTACTAAACCTTCATATTTAGTCGTAGGATGAGGGACTCGCAGGGGAGGAGAATCAATCATGTGCAATGGAATTTTATGAGTATGTATGTATGAACAAGTCACCTCTTTCAATCTGAAGACATCTGAACAATAAATACAGGTAAACCCCTGATCTGGTTCTCCTTTGAACACACTCATTTCCGTTCCTAACTCCGTAAGAACTATCCACCTATAGCCCAAGCATCGCCACGAAAGCCCCAGCGACACCAAGCACGGCACCTTGCTCAACGTAATTCATCCTCGCTGCACCGGTGCTAACGACTTTGGCAGTAGACGAGCTACCGGCTGCTGAGTTTGGTGCAGAGGTTATCGTTGAAGCTGCGACCGTGGTTGTATTCGCGGACGCAAGGGAAGTTATACGAGCTGTGCTGGAAGTGGTGGAATTTGCTGTGAACGAATATATATTAGCAATGGGTTTTCAATGGAATAAAAGACACATTGTAATGGGCAAGCAAGCGAAGAATAGTACATACCGAAAGAGCTCGTCAGCTTCTCCAAACCAGCGGTGACGACCACTGAAGTGACGGCAGTCAACCCAGTATAAGTTTCCACTTCAGTCGACTCCTGAATAGTATTTGCGCAAACCGCTCCTCCCACCCCGGTGCTCTGTAGACTGCACGACATTGTCTCCGTGATCAATTCACCCTCGGAAGTGGCAATGACGTCCTCGATGTATGCAAAGGCAGGCGCTTGGGTGATCGTAACGGACGCTGAGTAGGGCCGAGCTGTGTAGCATGGGTCTCCAGTAGCTTCGGCATCGGGAATGCAGGTCATGGCCATGACTGTCGTGCTGGCGGAGACTTTGATAATGGAGGCGTAAATCGTAGCGGGGCCTCCTTCGTCGTAGAAATCGAACACATTTGAGAGTATGGTTGACGAATTTTGAGCAAGAGAGGCTATCGGCAAGAGTAGGAAAGCAAGCAGGCTAACGAGAGCGAACATTGTGACGGCCGAAGAAGATGCCGAAGAGTTATTAAGAGGAGTATTATGAGAGGATGAGCGATACGGAAAACCGAACAAAGAAAGTCGCTAGTTTTGAGGAAACGAGTACAGGAATGACCAACAGACTCAGAGTGCTTACCAGGCTCTTCTTATATCCTCCCATGTGTCTCGACGCTTCCCCGAGAGAAGCCCCGAGTTGAGGCAGTAGAATGAGTTAGCTCAGCTCTCGTACTTCGCCTTCAACAAACAAGCCTCACGATCCTTGTTCCATGAGCCAAAGAAAGATGGGAGCTTGGGGGCCATGTCAGTTCGTGATGACTCTTCTTTAGCGGCACAATTGAAAGGATCAAAGAGAAAAGCGGTATGTTTAGGCAACCAATGGATGGTGGCGGCTGAAGATTTGCGGAAAACCCGCTAAATTCTGCTCTCAGTAGCTGCGCTTTTGTTGCATCTCAGCATCGGTATCCAGAAGAGAATATTATGCAAGTACGAGCGAAGTCGCGAGAGTTAAGAGCCTCATCGAAACAACATTTGTTCTGCGGACATTTTTCATGACAAATTTCTGTTGGCCATCGTACTGTAAGCTGACCGATCTAATGCTATTAGCCTACTAGTCGCGATCCTTCAGGATTCTGAACTCCATTTTGTGCAACCGTAAGCGGGGCTGCAGGGGTTCAGTCGAAGAAAGCCAAAGTGGGCTACAACAATAGCCTGTGGAGCGGAGAAGTGTACTCGGTCAGAGCCTGGTTCGATCGTGGCTGTGAGATACTGCGTTGCATGTTGGAGATGCAAGCCTTGGAGTTGCGGGACAGATCGTGGCTGAAAGGAGATGTGGAGACGGAGGCGGCGAAGAGTCTAATTTTAGCACAGCACGTGCTCCCAGAAAGGGAACCAACAAAGCATCAAAGAAACAATACTTCGTAACTTCGGGGTCGATTTACCTTGAACATCTTTTGAAATCGAGACCTCGGATGTGGCATCCTCTCATAAGTTAAATGCAAGGCCATCCTATGAAGAAATTTGCAACGAGATCACGAGACGAGGAACGATTCATGGCAACGTAATAATATCTTGTTCAACATTTCACCGAGAACTAGGTATCAGGCACGGATTAAGAGGCGCATAATTTCATTGCTGTTCATAAAATCTCGTTGATATTCAGGAATCCCGAACATGGTCCTAAAAGCTTCGCGCTATCGAATCATTTATCTTCCTTGCTGCTTCTAGGTTTCCGCAGTTGCGAACCCAGAACACTGTCGTCGCGTGGTCCACATAGCTATATCGCTGCATTATACATCCAGACCTAAGCGCAGGGCTGGCATCAACACGGCTAGACTTGAGGTCTTCGGAGGTTTCCTCCCTATAGCCCTAGCATGGCAAGAAAGACACCGAAAGCTCCAAGCATCGCTCCTTTCTGTATGACGTTCAAGCCTGCAGCGCCAGTAGCCGATGCTTTCGTCGCACTCGCGGTTGGTGTTCCCGTGAACAAAATTGCGGATGAAGCACTAGCAGAGGTTACCGATCCTATAATCCATATCAATTAGCTTTTTGTCATACGAAGATGCCACTCAATGCTATTGAGTTTTTGACATACCCGTCGTTCTAGCAGTCGCATTCAAGGCTTCCAACCCCGCTGTGATTGTGACAGGCTGCCTGCTTATTCTGAACACGCTTAAATCCGCAGTACTAACAGTACCGCCCGCAGTATAGTCACACGTTCCGGGTCTGTTTTTACCGCTCGTCAAATCGCACTGGATGCGTACGTGATCGCCTGCTGGCTCAGGAGGCGCCAGAGTGAAGGAAAAATCCCACATCGACGGGCCCTGAGTGAAAGTCAAGGAGCTGGTGCCCACGGCTGCAGTGCTGCATACGTCGAGTAATGTCGAAGGTTGTGTTGTAGGTATGCAGCTAACGGCATATATTGTTGCGGTGGGGAGAGCGGTGATGATTGAGGCGACAAATTGAGCTGGGCCCCCATAGGGAGGGACAAGATCTGTGAGAACGGCTGTCGATTGAGAGTGGGAAAGGCCAGCAAGGAGTAAGAAAGTGGCGAGGAAAAGCATGGTGATAGGCTGTAATGCAAGAATATGAAGACGTTGTAGATGGTGTATTGGAGAAAAGCAGAAGTTTGCACTACACCTACAGATTTAGAAGACCCAAGTATTTAAATATACGTCTACTGCATATCATGAAATATGTCAGTTCGACCGCCGACTCGGCGGGCCCCCCATTTGGGGC
>AJFK01000015.1:0-90260 GCA_000467715.1 Hysterium pulicare CBS 123377
TTGGGACCATTTCTACATGAAACAAGCTGATAAGACAGAGTACAATCTTAAGACTGTGGACGCATGCGGCAAAGTTGAAGAGGAGGATCTCCCTGCGTCTGCGCCATTCAGGAATCGGAATCAAAGTCTAGCCTTGCGGATATTAAGAGGCGCAGGCGGAGCGATCCGCTCTCTAGATAAGCATAACGGCGTTGGCTTCCTATGCGCATAGGTTCGTGCTTGGAGGTACATCTGTCGCGAGCGCGTTGAACGCGCCTAAGTATCGATGTCCGGGTTTGTGGAAAAGCCTACCTTTGGAGAGTGTAACCCGACAAGTCATAGAGAAATGTGAAGAGGTGTGAAAGGATTCGACATTGCCATGGTAGCTGTTTTAGAGTTGCATGAATGTTGGGGGCTGAGCGCTGAGCCTCCTCCATTTTTAGCGAATCCATGACGTTTTTAGTGGAGGTCTGTGCAACAACTCTCCAGCCCCGCGTATTTTCCATCCCTCATCATTCACTCTACGTCCTCTCCGCTCAGTTCACGATGAAACATATCTGGCCTTTGATAAGGAATACAACATCTCTATAACGTCTTGCAAGCTTACCTTTTCTACATAGTCCAATGAATTATTTGCTTACCTCTTCCCTCGTTTCTTACCCTTTGTAGCTTTCGTCTTCGTTACTCCGGCGGATTTCTTCTTCTGTGTCTTCTTCTGTGTCTTCTTCTGTGTCATCTTCTTAGCCTTTACCGCACCTTTCACATTCTGCGCCGCTTTGGCCGCTGCCCTTGCGTCTGCTCTTACTCTCCTCTCATCGTTCGCCGCAGCCCTCTCGGCATCCGCGGCCGCAGCCGCCGCTTTTGCAGCCTTAGCAGCAGCGCTATACTTACACTCCTGGCTCCCACACATGCAATCCCAATCTTTATCGTTAAAATAATCCTCTCCATAATCGCATGTAATCTCGTCCCCAGCCGCGATGGGTCGAATGACCTTGATGGTCTGATGCATCCGATCGCCTACGCGCTGCCAAACGTAATCAGTATTAGCATTACAGGAATGGTTAATGAATCTAGTCCAGACACCGATACGGACACTATCGATTATCGAGAAAGGTCGAGTTGCGCCAACGTTCATGATATAATCCGTCGATACCGCACCAGTATTATATCGCTCCGAAGGTTGGATTTCTCCGAAATACTCACCTAGTGTTTCGCCTTTTACATGAGCGTTCTTGGCATAGGCACCGACGCCCTTTTGTGGATTCACCTCCCGGAGGGCGATCTCGTTGTTAGTCCAAGTTTGATTGTTCTTGTCGTGCCAGAGGGGTGTTTTGCATTTGCAGATGGCGGCCGCTCGTGTCTGATTCGGATTCCTGCACTCAACTCCCCGACATGGGAACGGGTTTGCCCCACGATTGTTTCGGTTAATTGGCTTGTCTGTGGTGTATACTTCCATTTTCAGAACATCTTCAGGCCATTCAAGCTCTTGGGGCCAGCTGCCGGGTTGGGCCCGGAGATTTCCTTGGGCATCCTGCCATTCTGGCTCCTCTCTCCAGACGGCGTAGTGCCAATAGCATCTTGGGATGATTTGTTGGTTGTTGTGGTAGCGGTTTCGGGCTGTTTTCTGTTTACCTTGTGCATCAGTGTATTTGAAGGAAGGGTACTTAGTGAGTCCCTTCATGGGGTCTCCGTTACCTGGATTTGCGGCTTGTGCCATGTTTGTGAAATTCTATCGAGATTCTGGGAAAGTAGTTTTTGAAAAGGTGTTTGATGGCTGCAACAGTGCGAGTTGCTATGGTATTTATGCTTCTCAATTCTTGGACATGTCATGGAATGATGCACTCAGAATAGCAACAGGGTTGATAATTGAGGTGCTATGAAGACAATGATATTGTCATCCGACTTTCTTTCTGTTCTTTGAGGTCCTTTGTTTCATCTCATCGAAGTCATCACATCCATCCTTTGTCGTCGGAACAAGTTTGTAGCGCGTTTTTCTCTCTTTGTCAGTATACTTCTGAGCTTCTTTGTCTCCAGATGTTACAGCCTCCTCACTTTCGCCATTTCCTAAGCCTGTAAATCCTTCGGCAACTCCCATCCGAACTCCCGAAGTTGTGCCAACCCCAAAACCAGAAGCCGCTGGCATTGTTTCGTCCTCTCATTTTTACATATCTCCTTCATATTCAGCATATACACGTCTAGTAATTGAGGACCCCCTACTGCTTTCTCCATGGTGCCGCCCAGGATGGCGATGAATTCCACGGTGCTTTCGAGCTCTCGGTCGGGAAAGGTACCTTCGGACTTTAGTAGTTTTAGAGTAATTTCGTGGATAAGCCTCGAGCTTATAAACCCGTAGTTGTAAAGCTCCCCCAAAAACCGCAATAACCCGATATCCCATCTGTTCAATTCGAACTTCTCTTGACACCAGTTGAGTAAGTATTTGCGAAACAACCCGGCCCCAATTGCGTAGTCTCCGTTCCTGTGTCGAGTGTTCCCGTCTTTGATATCAGGATCTATGCGCTCCAGAATGAACTTGGATAGAGAGGCTGCGGAGCTAGTCCACTGCTTATCTTGGATAGCTCGTTGTTGAATGGAGTTAACGAGAAATTGTAGGCTGCGACCATCAGTTTCTTTTTTTGCTCTGGCCGCTATCTCATCGAGCAAAGTTTCAATAGCGATGGAGTGATACAGATCTCGTTTCTTAGCATCGATGGGAGCGTTCGCGATGATCATCTTGACTGATGACTCAAATTCCTCCTCCATTGCGCTGGAAGTCGGTGAAGACTGAGGTTGGGGATGGGCATCGCCCGCGGAAAGGTCCTTCATGACTGGAGACAAGATCAGCGGAGTCCAAGAAGCGTGAGTGATGTTGCTTACCTTGTCAAAGATAGTAACTTGACAAGCGTGGTTTGTAAAGGTAAGACGAAGGGAGATGGAGGCGAGGTGATGTTTAAAAGTCGGTCAGCCAAGGCTTCCATCACGTGCGAACTGCGGCAACCTTCATTTATCTAGTGAAACGCAGGTTAAATGCATGTGACTAAGCGGGATAAAAGCCGTAAGGTGAGGCGGGAAGAATCTTCTGGATCTTTTCATCTGCTGCGAAGTTGAAGTTCGTCAGACAGCTCACTTCTTTTCATCACCACCTCAGCTAGAGAAGACAATGGCGACGTTCGAAGGACCTCTAGTAAAGGAGTAAGTTTATTAGGAATTGCTCCTGGAAATAGTCAGCTTCTATAACTGATTTTGAATCCATTCAGCTTCTTCAATGATCCAACCTTCTCCGATGTCACCATTCGCTTGAAATTCGAGAACAGAACAAAAGAGTTTCATGCACATCGCTTTCAACTCTGCCAACAATCTACCTGGTTTCTGAAGGCTCTCACAGGCAGTTTCAAGGTTAGCTTCATCTAGATTGACTCATACGTCTGCTTACGGAGTTCTTAGGAAGCTTCTGAGCAGGTCATGGAGATCGAAGGCGATGACCCCGTCATATTCGAGATCATGCTGAAAAGCCTTTACATCTCCTCATACAAAGTCAGAGAGCTCGAAGAACTGGCTAAACATGATATCAAAGATGTTTTGGTCATGCACGTCAAGATCTACGCTATGGCCGACAAATACGATATCCCACGATTGCGAGCTGTCTGTGCCAGTGAATTCAGGGAAGCTGCCGAGGAGACGTCCAGAAAGTCTACTGAGCCAGGCAGTCAATGGGAAACTACACAACGGTCAAGCTGCCTCATCAGGATAGTTCCTAGTCAACATCTGAGTGGTCTTCAAGCATGATAAGTTTTGAAACCAATAGACGTCATTCAAAAAAGATATTATGCTTATTCCGCCTTCACTTGATTGAAGTATATCCAATGGATGTCATGTAATATTATCCCCATTTCAATTCCACATTGTCGGATAAATGTCGGCACCTTTAGGTTACTTCATCTTCCTGAGGATACGCCAACTCTCAGCAACCTCCATCGCCACCTAGTAGATACCATCTCACAATATGGCCAGCTCTGCTACGCCTCCTCTCAGTAGGTAAGCTCACTCGCGCGGTCTCTAAACATCCAACTTCTTACATTTCACCTCGACCAGTTGAGGGAAAAGGTGTCTGCTGGCTTACTTCTCGAAAGCTACTTCAACAATACCACTTTCTCTGACCGCAAGGTTCAACTCCACTATGACAACAAGACCAAGGAGTTATTTGCTCATAAAGTCATCCTATGTAGCAGCTCTGCGTTCTTCCTGAAAGCTTGCACCAGCGGATTTAAGGTCCTTAAACGCCAACTTACTTTGAAAAGGTTCGAAACCAGGAAGCCTCTGACAATGTCATCAACATTCACGATGACGACCCGGCCGTCTTTGAATTCATGCTTCACTTCTGCTACACTCACTCCTACAACGTCGAGGAAGTGAAGAAACTCGGCCAAGCAAACGACAACGATACGAAAGCCCTCTTCGGCCATGTCAAAGTCTACACCCTCGCCGACAAGTACGATATCCCCGACTCGCAAACCGCATGCGTCCAGAAATTCGGCCAAGGCCTCAAGAAGCTTTCAGGCGTTCCAACGATGCTAAAGATAATCCGAGCACACTACGGATCGTGCGCTCAGGTTGAGGGTCCAATAGGAAAGGAGATCGCGACAGCTATATTGAATGGAAAACAGGCGTTGATCTCTTCATCTGAATTTCAGGCAACGGTCATTGAGTTTCCCATCTTTGGCTACGATGTTGTCTTGGAGTCTGCGAGTCGAAGTGCCGTGCTTCAAGCTAAGAAGGTTATTTGTGGTTCTTGTAAGAAAGCGACGTATCAGCCAATAGTCAACTCAAGTGCTTACACTTTCTGCATCTGGTGCAAGTATGCTGTCAACTGGACGGCTAGTTAGGTGGGAGGAAAAATACTGTGGATGCTAGACGTCCGATGAGAAGCTAGCTTTCTAGCCTCTTACATATTGCTCTCGAGCAGTAAATTTCATTCACCCTATGTCTTATTATGGATGGTAAATGGGATGGCACGTCGACATCTGCCGCATTCGTGACATTGATCAGAGAGTATACCACTCTGGGCGCTGATTTGGCTTTGAGATCTTGCGAGCAGGGGACGCTCATACCAGCGAACATGAAGGACTGTCCTCATTGCGGTGTGGAGAGTTGGCTCTCGTCATTAAGCATGGGTTGCAACTACCATTGTAGTCAATATGACAAGATATTCGGTTAACTGGTGGTGTAGCGCTTATCCTAGGATGAGGTCTTCCTTCCATGGAAGGAAGATTGGTAGGTTGCTCGAGCTAAGGACCTGTCCGTGTGATTGGGCGTGCTCGGCCGTATATACATACAGTTTTGGCTGAAAGTCTAGCACAACAAAATTAGATATCTGGAGAATGTGTGGAAGTGATGCAACCCGAGATCAATGAAGAGGTGCAAGCTTGGATGAAAAGATATCCATGCCTCATATCTACCGATTTCCCAAACTCCTAGACGCCATCGCTTCAATCACGGATCCTTTTCACCAACTATCAAAGTTCCCAAAGCCCCCTGTTTTCGACTTCTTCTTTACGGGCTCTTCCTCCTCCCACTCGCCAACGATCTCATCATCAGCCACAACGTCACCTCCATCATCTTGTACCGCAGCTTTGAGATACTTCCCAACCCCCGGTCCACCTCCATCGCCATGCTCAACCTTCCCATCCGCCCTAATTCTCTTCCCCGTCCACGTAGTCCTCTCATCCTCCCTTCCACCCTGTCTCCGAATCTCTTCCTCTTCTTTCTCGCTAACTTCCTTCTGAGCCCTCTCCTTCGCAAACTCTTCAAACGGATCAAGGAATACCACGACATCCAAAATCCTAATATCCTCCAGCGGCTTATCTTTCTCGCCATTCTCCGCCTTCTCCATCACTGAAAGCGTCTCCAACCCACCAACTACCTTCGCAAAGATAGAATGCTTACGATCAAGATGCGGTGCCGCTCGATACAGAATGAAAAATTGACTCGTATTTGTGTTCTTCCCCTTATTCGCCATACTCATAATGCCCCTCGCATTATGTGCATTCGGCCCCTCAAATTCATCATTAAACGGCTTTCCCCAAACACTTTGCCCGCCTCTCCCCGTGCCCGTAGGATCTCCACCTTGAATCATGAAGTTGCGAATGTTGCGGTGGAAGATCGTATTGCGGTAGTAGCCTTTCTTGGATAACTGGACAAAATTCCATACGGCGCGAGGAGCGAATTCGGGGAAGAGCTCAATGTTTAGATCGCCGAGGGAGGTGGAGATGCGTGCGTAGCCTTTGTTTTTCACACGTTTGGGTCGAAGCATGTAGTCTTCTTCTGAGAGAAGGGCCCGCTCGCCGGCTGTGTGGGGGCTGAGTCCTGTACTTGTGAAAGAGGCGGCGGCTTTTCCGGTGGTGTATAAGGCGGCGTTGTATGGTGTAGGCTTGCCTTGAGCATTTGCGGCTTTCGAGGCGGAACCGTTTTTCGAGGTCGCGACGAGGGAATTTGAGGTTTGAGCGCCTTTCGCTTTTTGCTCTCTCTCTGCTCGCGCTTTCGCGACAGCTTCCTTTGCTCGGAGCACTTTGGCGGCGCTACCCAGCGCATCCGTATTCACGCTGCTTTCATTATCTGTTGGCAGCGAAGTCTCCCCATCCTTGACATGCTTGAACGAGCTAAAGTCTCTCGCTTCAATGTTTTGCGGGTCTTGAAGCGTGATTATATCCTTCCTCGAGAACTCCTCGTCGCTCACCAAATCCCTCCAATTCTTCGCCTTAATATTCAACCTCTCAATAGTATCCCACGCAAAAACATTCCCCGTATTCCTCAGCGCAACAATATGTGTATTATCCGTGAACACCTTGTACGTGACCGGATCCACATACTCATTATCCTCGTTCTTCGCGAAATGTAGAGCTATCAGGTCGGATCGTTTCAGTGGGGATCCGTCGACTGGGTTTGTATTATGTTTTTGGAGCCAGGTGAGGATGTGTGCGAGGTCGAATATGGTGCCGTTCGCGGTGCAGACGGGATCGGTGAAGGGTTGGAGGGAGACGGAGCAGAAATTGTAGGGGAGGCGGCGGAAGGATGAACCATCTGTTTTCGTCTTGCCGGCGTTGACGCCTCTGCTGGTGCTGAAGGCGTCTTCGGAGGACCATTCGGAATGAGTGATGTAGAGTTTATCTGTGCCTTTCCCCATGATGCTGTGGTGTTGTTATGAGGAAGTTCGAGATCCATTTGGAGATGATGAAATGCGCCGGCTGATCCTCGGCGGAAAGAGTGCACGGACGACATCCTTTCCCAACCTCATCCCTCTCATTCTACATTCACATCTTTAATGCATCTCACCTCAAATTCCGTCGCCTCAATCCTGCAATTTTTAAGCTTAGTATCGTGACCCAAAGGATTATCCAGATCTCAGCGGACGTCGAGACTGTTAATGGTATCACCTTGTACAATAGAGTAAAGGAAAAGTGAAGCTTGAATCTTATGAATATCCAGAACACTATTGACAGTCATAGCTGAGGGAGGTATATGTAATAACAATATCTTGTATCAGCCCCAAATGCCATATGACGGTGAGTAGACTTTCCAGAGTCCCCACAGAACCTTTACCCTTAACCCACGATATATATCACATCAATATCTGGCCCCATAAAAGAATCTTTCTCAATCTCCTCAGCCCCGTCCATTTCCATTTCATATTCCATCATATCTTCAACCATAGTCAAATCCTTAACGTCCTCAACCATATCTTCAATCATCAGGCATCTCCGTAGCGGTGTATTGGGAGGTAAAGGCCGTAACCGAGTTCCCCTCACAGCCCGAGCCTGTGCCGTCTTCTGCTCCTGATTGATATGATAGAGTTTTCTGCCTTCCAGGAACGGTAAAGGAGTCTTGAAGAATGAACGCGGAAACCACTGAGCCTTCTCTATGTTGTACTTTCGTCGAAACATTTCCTCAACTTTCTTGGCGGTCTCCCTCCGTGCGTCAACTAATACCGAAATTTGCCTCCTGTGCATTTTCTGGCGCTCCTTGTGTATCAAAATGTGCATGAACGGACTACCTTGTTCTTTTCCGACACGGCCTGAACGTCTAGATTTCGGGCGTGCTTGAGCGGTTTGTTCCGATTTTTCACAAGACCCATCTTCCTCGTTTTCCTTGGCTAGGATCTCCCGAAACTTTGATTGCAGGCCAGAAGGTTCTCCGTTTTCCCCGTCGATGACTGGATCAGCTGTTTGATTGGCGGCGGTAGATGGTGCAGGTCGATCCCACCAAGCAAGTTCCTTATATCGACACATCCACAACTCCGCCCCATCTTGACCGATTGTCAAGTTACTCTCTTCGCCCCCCGACCCATCGTCATTCTTCGCCACTCTCCCAAACCTCATCGAAGCGCAAGCAAGACAGCACGGACGATTCACCAGAGCATCAAGCACCTCCGGATCCGTAAGGCAAAGGAGCCGAATATCCGTCACACCCTCCCAGTTCCGATGTACTTGATCCCATCTCTCCTCTCGCGAAATCCGTCGCTCGTTTCGCCTAGTCGCCGTAATCAAAGACTTCTGAGCCCGCTCGAAGGCGATCCTAGCCTTGTTCCAGGATAGATCTCGTGAGGAATAGTAGACCCACAGTCCGCCTTCTTCTGCTAGCCGCTGGTATGCTGCTTGGAACTTTTCGCTGGCGACCCGCATGAGGCATTCTGGACACCAGGGTGTGTGTGGCGATGCTGAGGGGTGGAGTTGATGTTGGCATTTTGTGGCGTAGATGGCGGGGTGATATGGTTTTAGCTGGTATGAGCGGTATAAACACTCGAGTTTGTATAAAGAATAATCGTCCAGGCCCGTGGTAGACATGTTGAAGGAGCAAACAGCTTGTGGCGGTTGTGTGGCGGAGAGTAAGGATAGGGCGAGTGTTGACGTAGGACAGGCAACAGTGCTTTTATTATTTCAGGTTTACAGGCTAGCGAAAATCTGAAGATATTTATTCACCTCTTTTTCGAGCTGGTACGTGCGCGAAAATGGCTCTCGATTGTCATTTATTGGGTCTCGTGATCTACTGGATGACTGGGCATGGCTACATTCACAGCTGATGTCACATTCAGTTTTGCCCATCATATCAAGGTCACCAAGGTTTCCAGAACTGATTTGACCTTGGTGATGTGTTTCAAATCCAATTCGCGTCTCTATCATTTGCCCGGATATGTTGGCGTAGGGGAAACCTGGTTCTGTGTAAATGTGAAATAGACCCATGGTCAACTGGGTTATCCAGGTTCTTCTGTTATCATTTAATTCACTATCCATCTACTTTCCATCACACGCCAGTACATAACTTATTCTTAGAGCTTTGTATCGTCACAAACATCCCCATAATCAGCCTCAATGTACGTACAACTTGCAGTCAATGCAATAGTAGTAACGTCCAATACTTGGGGATGATTGGTATGCTGGGCGTTTGCAAGCGTGGCAATTCTTGGCAGGGGCGGGCACGAACTTTGCCTGACGACGTGTCTCCATAATCAAATCTGCGCCGAGGATAGGAAATTTTTTGATCATCCTGTCGAACTCTTCGGTTGTGACCCAGCGTGCATATTCTTTGTCTTCAAGGACCAGGGCCGAGATGGCCCTACCCAGCTCTCCGTCCACCACAGCATTCGATTCGTAGTATGCTTCAGTAGCAGTGCGAAAGCCAGCAGGATTATTGCTTGATCTAGCAACCTCTCCAAACGCTTTTGCGGAAGCACTTCTCAGTTCAGATGCGTCGTACTTATCCGCAAGCACGTAAGTTTTGACGACGAGGGTCATGAGCTTGCCGTTATCGTTACCGGCTAGGCGTTTCGCTTCGTTGATATCGAAGGAAGTGCGGTAGAAGTTCCGGAGCATGAACTCAAAGATGAGCGGGTCGTCGTCATGGATGTTGATGATTTTCTCCGATGCTTCCTGGACTAAAAGTCAGTACCTTCCATCCAACTGGATTTCAAGGGTATTACTCGCCTTGAAATTCCCCTCACAAATCTTCTTAAACCAAGTTGAGTGGGTACATAGCATAACAGCATGTGCAGGAAACTCTTTCGTCTTGTCCCCATCATGAAGGCGAATAGTGAAGTCCGCAAATGCAGGCTGGTTGAAGTAGCTATGGAAGTGTAAGTTCGCGGTTGATTGGTCCCATATTGGTCATAGAAACGTAATGGACCGGTGTAGATGCTTACCTGCTTGAAGTTGAAGGCTTAATATCGGCCATGACGTTGGAGACTAATGGCATCGGCCGGAGTGGGCGTTGAAATGGTTGTTATTCCAATTGACCAGTTGGCAAAAACTCAGTACTCGAGTAGGTGTTGTCAAAGCTTACACCGCATTGAAAGCCGCATTAGTGGCCTGCATGTGACGGAAACGAGACCGCGTCACGTGCACTCGGCGAAGTGTAGCGTCTCACTATTCATCTTTTCCTTTCATGCAAATCAAAATTTTGAGTGTCCAGAGTTAGGGAAAATTAGCGGTCGCGTTGAAGAGCATATCCTCTGATATGGTTCATCAAGAAGGTAATTAAAAAAAAACACCGATTATCACTCAGCGCGAATTGAAAAGTGTTCCACAATCACTTTAGGTTGACTAATGTCCGGCCTCTATTCAGCGAGAACCCTGCTTGCATTGAATTGATGTACCAATTCATCGTTTACCACGGAAAGTATTTGACCATTCAATCAATTTCCACTACCAAACCGAAACTCGTCGACGGAGTCTGCCGGTGAGAAACCTAAACTGTGTTTCTAACAATTCCTCCACAGTGTTTGCAGTAGTGAATGAGATCGCTGATCTTACAACTGGGGAAACTGGGCGGCGTTGCCAGTAGGGATATTTTCTTGTGACAAGACCCCAAGATCAAATCTGCGCCGAAGATGGGAAATTCCTTGACCAGAGCCTGAAACTCTTTCGATTCTTCCCATTTAACTCCACCAGATTTAATATTTCCCTCGAGCACAATAGCTACTATCTCTTTACCCATAGCGCCATCAGCCTGGATAGTCGCCCCACACTAAGCTCGAATAGCAGAGGTAAAACAAGGGGAGATCGGGTAGTTGCCTATCTCTCGTATGATCTTTCCGAAATCGATGGCGGATTCAGCGCGTAGCTTGGGGACGTCATACTTACCCGCTACGATATAGGCGTTGATGTTGAATCTGCAACACGGAACGAAAGTATCATTATGCCGAAATAGCGTCAGCAAATACAATACGAATCGAAAAAATCGAAAAAATGAGAAGGGGGGAAGAGACTCGAAACGAGCATCGACACCGCACCTCTTGAAAAAAGTAATTACATGATAGCGGAATTATACAAATTGAGATAACTCACGATGTCCAATTTAGTCTACGGAAGTGCTTGAATCAAAATGTAACACCAACCATTACACATTAGCTTTATATCAACTCCCATTTCACTGCTTTCCACAGCCCAACAATGATGAGGAGAGCCGAACCCCAATCTATCCCACTACGTTGTCAACCGTTCGGACCACATTCTGGACTGCAAAATGGCGCCCCACACCAACCATGGTTGCAAGTAGCCGCTGTTGAAGAAGAAGCTGGCGGTACTATGGTAAATGGAGCTGGTTGAGGCATAGGAAGCCTAGTGGACGTCGGAATGGGCGATGAAGGCTTATCAGCTAGATAAAAGTCGCAATTTGAATAAGTGAAAGTTTGGCTGGCGTCTGTGGTTGGGGTGGGAATGGGGTATTGCTGGTTGTCGTTACATGTGCAGCTGGTATAGTTCGTATTATCGGTTCCCGTGACCCTACCAAAGCAGTTAGTAGAGCATCATGCACAATGAGGCAGACCATCTTACGTAGCAGTGCGGCAAGATGTGATGGAGCCCGTTGAAACAGGAAGCAATGATACTGAAATCTGTGCGGACGGGAGCGTGGTATAAGCGCAAGGCGCTTGGGTGGCAGACGGAACCGTCGAGTACAAGCTTGTCATGGGCGCAGGTGGTGTCCCACAAATGCACCAGGATGCCGGATCGTTCCTAGGTTTTCCATCGAAGTCGAGATTGTAGTTGAGAGTACAATTCGGAGTAGGCAATGGCATGGCGTTTATCGATGAGAGGATAGATTGCTGCGCGTCGAATGCAGCGAAGTCGAAGTAGCTTGGAGTATCAAAAACCATGATAGCAAGACAACCGCATTCTTTCCACTGGCCCTGTTCCGGATGAGTGTACCACCATGGTAGGAAATCGCATCGAGTAGAGCTTACTGTTGTGCATTTCATACCTTGAGGAAGACCTTGACAATCATCATCTTCGCAGATTGGCTGTAGGAGACATCAGGTTTATTCATTTGATGCTGCGGTCGGGGTGCTTACCGCGTTAGCCCCTGTTGGAGCAGATGGAGGGCATCCTGTCATAGTAGCTGTTGCAGTGGGAGTTTTGACATTTTTTGGATCCTTCGGAAACTTATATACGAAGTCTACGGCCTTGGCCACGGCATATGATGCTAGAGCGACCTTCAACATCCAGTAAATCCTTAATCTTGCCTGAGTTGTAGCGAGTTGAAGAATGGCTGTCCAATAGTCAAACTCTTGCGCAGGCCCGGCGGGAACCTCTAACAAGGCAGTAGCACTTTCGAGATCGGGCAATACTTCCTCAAGGATACCCCCAGGCTGGGACGCTTCGACGGCTTTTCGGCCTAGGCATTCAGTGAATGCTTTGTCGGCGCAATTAGCATGGTTTTTCAACAACTAAGTCACAGAGGCCATGAAGCTTCATCGCATATCCTAATCTTGTTCGCGAGTACTCACCAGCAGCCGCATAACCTACATCAGCCCGTCTAACTCTAGCTCCAAGACTACATTCCGCTACAGCTTCGCTAGCAAATTCCTCAAGCTTGGTTCGAAGAGCCGGCCCAATCGTGATGGAGACGTCCCCAGCGTTCATCCCATCTGCGGAAGCTGTGGCTGTGGCAGCGGTTGCCTGGAGAAAAGACACGGAGGTCTCGGTCTGGCCGCTGACCGTTGTAGTAATGCTGACCACTGAAATAAAATCGGAGTTCGGGCCAACCCACTTGATCAATGTTAGATTGGTTTATTGCAGCAAGAAGTATGGATGGAGAGGTTACGGCACCTTTGTGATGCCATTTTCTAGTACCAAAATCGCGGTATTTGTTCCTATCGGCCCGACACTGGAGACAGAATCTTGTCAGCTGGATGACATCCACTCTCAAAGTCAGATACTCACTATTGTGTCAGCGGGCCTAAATCAGAAACAACAGGATTGATGCCAATCTGGCCTGAAGATGTCGGTATGATGGCATGTTCGTGTAAGGAGATATTGGTTGTAGAGGACCAGTTCCCTGTAACCAAAGACCCATTTATCGCAGCCGAAAGCGTACATTTAATCAAATATGACAGTAGAAGAGACCGAGAAAGTACTTTCAAGTTCATATCATGAGAAATGAAATTGATTAGAGTGTCGATAATGGATGTATAATCATGAAAATAGGTGAGTATGAAGATACTAGGTGTAGAAATGGCAAACCGCATAAGTCACAATGATAGATTTTCGGAAGAGTACACAGGTCGGTAAGGCCAGACGTAAAGTAGTTTCCGTAAACTCTTGAGAGTGGCAAGGCATATTCTACAAAATTAGCAAAACGACACGTTTCCGATCACCAACCGGTGTATCTGCAATAGCAAGCCCCAATCCTTCAATTTGCCTCGTGTTGTTGTCTAGATAAATTTAAAGTGCTCGAACGAGTGGGACTGTGAACTTTCGAGCTGCGGAAGCGGTGGAAGGAATTCGAAAAGGGGAGCAATAGACTAAAGGACACGTATCAAAGATGTTGGTATTCTGACGCCGAGAGGTTCGGATCATATTACGTCTGTCTTCCCAAGCCATACTCCTGATATCATTGGAGGATCCCATGAAGGGCGCGCCCACGGGTGTTGGGTACCTGTCAAGTGCCCGCTGAGACATGCATTTGAAGATTGCGGGCAAAGTCGGCCTTTTTGGCCAGTATCATTACATTAGATAATGTTCCGTCATTTCGATGAAGTCGAATGGTTCGGGATGAAGTGAGGTGGACGTTGAAGCATTGCGGGTCTGATATTGACGCGTTTCCCCGCTAGATCATACAGGGTTTAGGCCTAGCTGACTAAGGTAACATCAAATCAAGTATCAACCTTTTGTCTTCATCATGGATCTGGAGTACTCAATGATGTGTACTTTGCTGTACACAATATCTGGTGTCAACTTTTCTGTGGTAGATTATCATCACCGGTTCTCCACCTACGTATTCCAACTTCCCATAACCGATGAAGCAAGACGCGTCGCAATCTCCTACGCCGCTCGCGTTTCTGAAGACACGCCGCAGATGTAAAAGGACAGACATCTTCACATCACGACAGCTTTTTCCTTGCATGCACAGCGCCTCTTCCCTTCGTTACCTCTCAACGATCCAGCCTATTGAGCTCGTCAGGACAACGCCAGTGTGTCGTTCCTATAAATCATAACTCCAATAGATTCCGAGGAGGTCGTAAAGGACCAAAACAACAAGCCATGGAATCCGAATGATTATTGTGATAATATAGCCTCAGAGAAGACCTTCGCTTTCACGTTACGCCCGGCGAAGTTCGACCAAATCACCATCTGTCCGTGGTTCCTCGACTACATGAACCAAAAAAATGTCTTCGATTCCTACTCATTAAAGACCGGCTTCGTGGCAAAAATAATGAAGGTTTTATTCGCGAAGCAGTTTTACACTTGGTTGAAATACACACCGGTCGATCTGCTTTCTCTGGTCGATAAGGTAGTTCTACATGAGGTCAGTACCAGGTTCGGGGCCCTTACGAACATTTTTAACTTCTCGCAGCTTACACATACGAATGGCGGAAAGCTCAAAATAGACGTTGGTGGCTTCAATGGTTATGGTGAGGCGAAGACACTTAGTTACTCGAGTGATGGGTATGTTAGACTAACTTAGAGTTAGGGTGGGCTAACTGCCGTAAATTGGCAGGAGTCGAGGATGATCCTGATAACGATATCTATGGAGGGTACTCCAATTCAGGTGAGCGAGCGATTGTACCTCCCCGCAATCTAGAAGACGCCTGACTGAGTAAATTCAATAGACAGCTATGCGCTCTTCGGCTCCTGTAAGTTATAGCACCTTATTATCAACGACCATCAGCTCATAGAACAGGTGTTTCGTTGCTTCTAAAAGATTTCACAATCAATAAAGACGGTACTTTCAAGAAACCGTAAAGAAGGTCGAACAGGCTCGGAATGGAGGTATGGGATGAGCTCAATTGTACGGGAACGGGTGTTGAAAGGATCTCTGTTTGAATATAATGTGTAATGCAAGTCTGAAAGATTGCCGCGAAATGTGCCGACACAAGTGCACTATCTAATTCAAGGTGACTTCGAAATCAATTTTGAGTCTTTATGTACGAGCTCAACGACTGCTTTCGAGCCTGTTTTACTCTTCAATCTTCTTGGGCAAATATATGTTGTGTGAATTGGAACAGATTTTGGCAGGTCTCATATCTCCCTATGCCGAGGCTTCATCCAATCGTGGATCGTTCAGTAACCAAAATTGACATACAGTTTCGCCAACATCTAGATCGATCGAGCTTTCTAGGAAAGGCATGACGATGACAAAAGACCGAGGCGAAGTGACGGACTTGATAGCTTCAAAGAAAATAGGCTCCAACTTCAACCATTCTGCCCGCTGCCTTATTTGTTTCCAGTTGAATTCGATGTGCAAGTTTTGGAGCCCAGACATACTCGCTAGAATATGCCATGAGTGAGACCAGTCGGAGGTCTCCTGTAGACATCGAAATTCCCGTTCGCCATTTGGCCCACGTTGCAAAACATGTATCATGTGGTCAGGGAGTTGCCAGTAGATCCGTAGAACTCGAATGAACTTCAAATGCCGAGGGTGGATGAAGTCGGCAAGATAGGGAAGCGCTGGCAGGTATCGTTCAGATGGTCCAGTCGAAGAGACGTTGCTCGAATATAGGCGCTCAGATGGTACAATCGAGAAGACGTTACTCGAATATAGATACTCAATGGCCTCGAAATACCTAAAATGGAAGAATTAAGTACTCGAAGTGGTGTGCGAATGACTTTGGAGTAGTTCATTGACGTACATTTGCCGGCAGGTACGGAGTATTGCCAGAGGAATGTTGAGCCGAACTTCTTCTTGTATCTTGGAGTATACCAAGCGACAGGAGCAGATAAATCTCCCAGGGTCAAGACATCCTTGACATGAGAGCTTCCTGTCGATCATAACAAGATGGATCACTGAGTCGCCCAGCGCGTGTTGATAAATTGCTCTGCGGAGCTCTAGCGGCAGCTTCTGAAAAAATGGAGAGAACGGCTGATCTGTATCGTGTTGTATGATCTCTCGGAAGTCTGGCGGAGGTATAGAAAGGCCTCTTGATCTACTTGAAAGCGATTGAGGTGACGGTGGTGACCTGCTTCGAGGCCGTCTTGATTGGCCTCGTTTACAACAAAACATCCAGAAGCCAAAGCATGGAGCGCAGAACATGAGACAATAGCATTCCCTTCCGGTTACATCCAGTTTCATAAAGTTTGTAGACCCAAATGGAAATGCTACAGCTTAAGTATTAGGATCCTTGAACGGTTTTTAAACGACAAAGATCAAGATCCAACTCTATAGAACCTTGGACAAAGAGCCTGTTCAGAGAGACTGGTCGAGGTCTCCCACGTGTCGAAGCTGTGCAGTTGGTGGATTTGCTTATTGTGAGGATGTGAGTATCAGGCAATAATCAACAAGTTTCAGAAGCAGTTGAAGATAGGAATGATATGGAGTACAAAAAGTCCAGATTGTGGAAGATTCAGTTTCGCTCGAAGATATGTGGCAACGTGGTAGAAAGGAAGTGTAGTGCCTCATACAAAAATGGAATGGGGTTGCGGCACAGCTCGCTGACTCAGCTTGAAGCTCCAAATATTTTTGACGCCCAGGTAGAAATATTAGTACATTGAAGGAGTGTTGTATCTCGCAAAGGCATGGAAAGATCAAACAGAATGTCGTAAAAACCATGTTAACCATTTATCTGTCCGGAAACTCTCATCACGTGCGCTTCACGCTAATACTATCGTGGCTTAGTTGCTGCTCTACCAACCCCACAGTCTCAGCCTCGTTCTATGCAGGCAGCAGTCCTCATCATAAGTCTTGACTCCTCGGCCTCGACTCTACTACACTCTATCTGAACGTGGAATGCTATAGAACGTTCGGTGCTCTACTTTCTAGGGTGCTCTCCGGCGTTTGGGACCCAGAACAATCGGGCAGACGGTCCCCAGATGCCGCCCAAAACCAACCAACCCAACATTCAGGCAGCGCTCTCAAGAAGGAGAAGAGGCCTTACTTTACCCCTGCCACCTAATGCCGTAGGACAGCGGACCGCAGATCAGCTTCAGTCTCCATTATTCGAACTACCACTTGAGCTACGCAGAACGATTTACGAATACGTCCTCGGAGGTTCATTCATCCGACTAAAGATAGAAGGAGACGAACTTTTATGCCAGCCTTCCGATGATACCGTCTGGACATTCCGAAGAATGAAACTTCGCCCTCCAGCCGATATTCCTTTACGAACCCACTCACAACTTCTCAAAACTTGTCGACGAGTTTATTCCGAGGCGATTGACTATCTCTATTCCGAAAACATCTTTGCCATTTGGTCCGTTCAGCTGCTGGCATCACACGCCCATCTCCCCAATTTCATCCATCCTCGGCGGTTTCAGTCGATTCGCTCATTGCGTATATGGTGGTACTTAGAAGACGTGCCCCACGGTACGTACCACGATTATATGACGCCTCAAGAGCAGCTGTATTCACCGCGAGAGACCGAAAATTGGGATTTGGCGTGGAGCACACTTTCCACCATGTCCGGACTCCGTGACTTGTATGTTGAGATTGTGTGTTCGATGCTTCATAAGAGAGATTGGTTGCAGTTGGAACCGGAGCTGTTTAAACCTGTGAAGGGCTTCCTTGCGTTAGAACGGTTTGTCATTGTTATGCCGTTTGAGCAGAGCTCGACGAGTTTGGATGCTGGAAAGTCGAAATGTGTGTTCCGAATAAGGGAGGGAGCTGAGAGCTTCAGTTCGTTTTGGGTCTAAAATAGTGCGATTAGTATGGTTCAGATGGTTTGGTGCTGTGGTAGTGTTGGTTGCATGGTAGATTCGAATACTTTTCTGAATATCAGAATCGATATGAAAAGGTTGCATGAAAAGTCATAGGCTAGAGACTTGCCTGCACATTGATGTATTGTGCTGGGGAAAAGATATCCAGTTCAATGCCATGAGAAAGATTCGTGTAATTATTCTCTTCAGCCATTTCCTAGATTATTATCTTAACCTTATCTTTGAAGATAAGGTTCATCAGACTTGTTTCTCCGGTACGTTTAATTATACGGTAGCACAGTAAAAATCAGCGGGCAGCTCTTTCGGCGATGGAATTGATTCAAACCTGATCCCATGGAACCTTTACGTAAGAAGTCTTATAAATCTTCACGATTTAAGATTCCTGGGACCTCGTAAGTCTTTCTCAAACATAATAGCCAATTCAATAGTAGTCTCAATTAACAAAAATAAAGAAATTCCCCAACGTGAACTATGTTGCCTACATTGTGAAACCACAAAGCACAGTCACAAAGACATTGTATGAATTCGAATCAACAGTGACTACGCAATTAAACCATGAATGGGAATTATTCTCCCATAAAATTTCAAATACCCCTGGACATTCCTGAAAACACTGCTGAAGCAAAATCCAACATTAAGGGGTTCTACCAAGTCACCAAACTCGGAACGATAATCATCGGCCGGCCCGATATCTCCACCATCCTCACACTCATTTCAACTTAGATTCTTGTTTTCCAGTATGCATTTCTACCTCCCCTCAACACCCCTAGGCCGCCACTTCTTCCGCGACTACCTCCGATGGCAGCGCCTCCAACCCGAATTCGAGGAATCCCTTGCCGGCACAGGGGCCACCGAATTTGGCTTCTCGCTTTTTCTCCAGTGGCTCCCAGAAAACGCATCCATATCCAACCCTACCACACAACCCCACTCAAACATGGCTTTTTCGAAATTGAAGAAGAAATTGAAGAACAAGACCAATGGAAAGGGAAAGGGTAGACTGGTGGCTACGAAATGCAAACACCCGCTCCACCCAACTCATCTCTGGAACCCCTGGCCGCGCGAATTATGCCCCGTCTGCAAAGTGGCCGAGCTGGCCGAACATCTACGCATCCTACGTCAACTGTGGGATGAATATGGTGGGCCGATGTCGCAGCAGAAGCTCTGGGTGAACGAACGGTTATATGTCCGGAAAGCATGGCAGATGAAGCGTGTTCAGCTCGCGAATGAAGTCGTGCACTTGGAGAGGCATGCGGATATGGAGAGAATGTGGCAGGATATAGGCGGTTATGCGGAGACTGAGAGTGAGGCGGAGGCGGAGGCTGAGGCTAGGGCTGCGGGTTGGGAGGCTTTTTCAACGGCGGTTGCTCTTGGGATGGCTGAGAAGATTGTGGAGAAGACTAAGCCGGCGTATGAGGTGCTCGACCCTAATGAGGTGCCTCGTACACATCTTCCTGGTTCGAACGCCAAACCTCGGAAGAAAGTCACCTTCGACGAATCTATTCCAGAGCAGACGCATCGTCCACAACTGTTTTATGCACGAAATTCTAACGAGTACATTCCTGGAGCTCATGCTGCACCGTTCGCGTCCGAGTGGCAAGACACGTCTTTCAAAGGCAATGAACTTTACGGAACGCCGGAATGGGAGCGCGAGCAGGGGATTTTAGAGCGAGTAGAGAAGATCCGAGCGGAGAAAAAGGAGAACCAGAATAAAAGCCCGGAGAAGAAAGGAGATGAGCGTGAGGAGAAGGAGCTTGCCGATAAGTTAGGCAAGATGGAAGTTGATCGAGATGGTGATGTTCTTATGGGTGGAATGGATACTGACCCAGCGAAAGCTGTCGAGGGGCTGGCAGTGACAGGCCAAGCTTCAATTAGTCCACCTCCTAGCGAAGCTACTCCCTCGACAGATCCTCCATCTTCACAAGATCCTCCAACCTCACATGCCGTAAGTTCTGGTTCCCCTTCCTACTCTAGCCACTCGGGTCCCGGACAAGGACTTATGCACCTACATTACAGCTTTAGTTATTATTGATTAATTAATTAACTCATTGAGCTTGGCCCATTCGCGTCGGCGATTATATGCAAACTTGAGTAAGATAGGTGATTAAACCAGCTTCATGAGTACACGTCCAAGCACTCCAAGCGGTAAAAGATCATTTACCCTGCATATAAAGCTCAAAAGGATACGCTTGTCTAGCTTACCTTTATTTCCCTTCTCTCGTTCGAATAGTAATAAGACATTCGACGGTAAATAAGCAGACTCGCTCTTTCTAGAAAACAATATATAGAAAAAGTATTCACTTACGCTCTATCACAAAACTCCAAACCTCTCCTCATCCAAAACCGTCTTCTCCTCCCAGCACCTGGCAACCCACTCCAGACTAACGATCCTAGGTATCCGAGTCTTCGCCGCGATCCTCTCCCTCAAAGTCCTTAATCTAGCTTTATCCTGACCGGTAACGACATGGGTGACCTCGTTATCATCTAGATCATCCACCGCTTTCCCGCCTCCAAAGCGAATGATATTCTTCGCTAAAAGTAGGGAAAGATCGGAATCATTGGACGAGCCGTCGAAATAAACTGTAAACCTATGAAACATGAATCCTGGAAGTGTATGCAGCTCTAGATTATGTTCGTCGGCTTGAGCTAGGAAGTGTGGTGGTTCAAACGGTGATTCAAACTTTGAGGGCATGGATGCGAAGATGACTTTTAGTTCTTCGACTGTGATGTCGCGGGCGAAGCTGTCGCCGTAGTCGTCGACGTTATTGTCGAGATCAAGGTGCTCGGTATCTTTGAGGTAGAACATGTGGCGGCTGTTGAGGATGTTAGGAGGGGAGAACGGTGAAAGGAGGGTTGGAATTAAGAGCTTACGCAGGCTCGAATGGTAAGAGGAAAGTGGGTTGACCGATGTCGACTATGGATTGCTGGATGCAGTCGAAGAGCCAGATGGGGCGTACGATGTTGTACGTGCCGTGCTTTTCTAGGGAACTGACTTTTACAAGGCCTGCTTGTTATAATTGGCATGTGAATCCGGAAAGATTTTAGTAGTGAGAGCTTGACGTACGTTTATCTGCAATGAGCACTAGACCCTCCAGATTAGATTCTTTCTGGACAATTTTGCCACCGTGTGCTTTGACCATTTGCTCCAATTCCACTTTGGTCTTCTTCTCTGGTTTCACCGAGTCTGTTATGATAACTACATTTTGTTAGCATACGCATAATCTGCGAAGAAATAAACCCTACAGAATGTTAAGCCGTCGAATATTGTGGTCTGCGGACCTGCATATGCTGCCTTTACTGATTCATTACCGGCGACTACTAATTGTTTCTTCGTCGTGCGAGCCTTCTTCCGCGTAGATTGTTCATACTTGAATTTTTGCTCTTTTTCCTCGTGTTCCTTGGAGGCATTGGCTTTCAGCTCCTTGAACTCATCTACAGAGAGAGCCGATCTCCAAGTTTTGTCGCTTCGAAGTTGTTTGAACCGAGGGAACCGTAGCGTAAACCCCAGTCGAAATTGTTCTGACCCCTCAACGGAAGCTGCCTTGACTGATACCACGACGGACTCGCTGGGCTTGATCCATTGATCTGGTTTTTCATACTGCTTACTTTTGGCAAGATTGTCAGCATTGTGTCCACCGAGTTCGATGATCTCTGGTGGTTTTTTGGAGTCCCAGTCATGCCACTTCCCGTCGGTTCGGTGACGCACGGCTGCGTAGTCATCCTTGCTGAATCCACCACCAACTTTGAAGAAGGAGAAGCATTTCTCTGCCTGTGGAGTCCCTTCAGGGGCTTTCTTGTTGTCCAGCAGAGCACATAGAAAGCTAGAATGCGCTCCGCCTCGACGACCGGAGCCGAAATACCCCCCGACGATAACGCAGTCAAGAGACTCCCCAAATTCGGCCATATATTCTGGTTTGATCTTGCTCCAGTCATCGTTCCGTTCGTTCAATCGATATACCGAACGTGGGTTCTTCACTACCAGTCCTTCCGACGCCTCGGTAATGATTTTCTTCAATTCGGGTTCAATATCAGTCCACGAATGAGCCTCTTTGTAGGGATGTATCTCAAGTCTACGTTTGACATCTGTTACACTACTCTGTAAAGCATTTCTTCGGTCTCGTAGGGTGTAGTTTGTGAGAAGGGTATCGTTGAGATAGAGGCAATCGAAGACTCGGAATAATGGACGTTGACCGGAATTCGTGTTGGAACGATTTCTCTGCTCCGATAGTGCAGCTGTTTTGAGAGTACCAAAGCCGACAATCTTGTCCAGATCGATATCCCAAGTGATCATTTCTCCATCAAGAATAATATTTCGTACCCTAGGGTCGAATGCATCTTTGATAAACCTTGTAAGAGCGCTCTCCTCGGTATCATCAAAGCTGCTGCCGTATAGATATGTATAATTCTTTGCTTTGCGTGACCAGAAGCCAAATCGTTTCCCCCCTGGTGCACTGTCGTCCTCGATCATATGCAGTTGCATACGTTCGCCATCCAACTTCTCTTCTATCCAAAACGAATCATCATCCTCGGTTGGCCTCATCTTTTGTACTGTTTTCTCAAATGAGTGAGTTTGAAATGCGGCCAGTTGGGGTTGAAAGCATTGCATCAATGTGATTCCTGTATCACCCCCGTCCAGCCGTACCCGAGGATCGTAGAGTTCCCAGCATACCCGGCGTAAGTTGGATGAGACGTTGAAGAGTGTTTCCGCATCTGGATGCCAGATATCGAGTATAGTCTTCTCCGTGGCACCGATCTTCATTTGGCGCAGGATGATTCGTATCAGCCATGTCATTTCCTCGGGGTTCATGCGGCGATAGAATCTCTCGAATATTGGAAGTTGGTTTTCCTCCTTTGAAGCAATGGATAACTTATCCAACTCTTCATTTACCTCGCCAATGGTCATGTTACCGACCTGTGTACGTAGTGGTCGTTTCGAGAGCACCTCAAAGCAGCGACCGGCAAAGTCTCCAGCTGCAGTATTACTGCTCCACTTCTGGCCAGGTAATTTCCAATTGAACATGCTCTTGGCATCTTCGGAATTATGATCAATCTTCAAGACCCGTACTAACATTTTTGCAATGGCCTTCTCTTTGAGTCCATACATGGCGCGATCTCGATCTTTCTCCGGAATAATCAGTCGAAGAGCAGGATAGAAATCGTTCCCCACCTCTTTCCGCCATTTCCCGATGAATCTATCGATGATGTTGCGGCGAGCTTCATGAGGTGAAAGGGTTGTTTGGCCGTGAGGTCCCTGCTTTTTGCGAGAGACGGCGGGCCCTCCTTTCTTTTTGATATTATCGTTCAATGGATTGAATAGGTGAATAAACAGATCGTGAAACGGAAGTGTTTTATGTCTATTCTTTGGTCGGTTTGGGTATCTAAAATCCGGTTAGTAATAAGAGGAATACTTAGGAAGGAGAGTGTCACTTTGAGTCCAGCTCTTCCTCGCCTACCAGTCCAGGGCCGTATTGACGTTGCTGTTCTTCCACAGCATCAGCATCTGGCATTTCACTGTCTTGGCCCATTCTCGCAGCAAACCGGTTATTCGCCAGTTGATTCGAAGAAAAGCATTGGAATCAAAGCTGTTTGCTGTTTGACTCCAACGACGAGGCAACAGCGTCGAGTTGCGCGTATGAGTGGTGATTAGTAACACGAGTAGGTAACCACTTCGCCGGATTTGACTTAGCGCGGTACATACGACGGCTGAGCTTCATTCACTCTCCACCCACCCCCAAGACTCCCTACCTTTCACCACTCTCTATATTTCCTCTCCGAAGCTCTCCTACCACATGTTCACCCCTGACCTCTTCTCCTGCGCTTCCACGATATCCGGCTCGATCCGATGGGGACTCGATGTCCAGCGCAACCAACCCCCGGAACACTCCCGCCCCGGGGCCTGGCGAAACACAACACAACGCCCGTGATGCTGCTCTTAGGGGAGCAATATCTGCCTTTTCTAAACCTCCCGTAAAACCGAAGCCGCTAGCAAACACATATACTGGAGGAGACAATGGGGCTTTGGTTGCCGCGTCGAAGGGCTGGTCTGGAAATCGATCTAGCATAGGTTCACCCCAGGGGAACTTGTCTCCGATGCAAAGGCAGGGGACTGGTGGAAGCCAGCGTCCTAGTCCGTCACCGAGACGTGTGTTGAGCAATAAAAGCAGCTCGAATACTTTGGACTTTCCCATCGACGAATTGGACCGCATCCCCTCTCCCTCCAATATAGCGGCAAAGCTGGCAGCAGCAAGACATACTCCAATGAAGCCGAAGCCTGAGCTGAGGGGGCCTCCCGCCCATATTAGTCGGGAGGCAGATGTCCACGACATCATGCCTCCAAATGGGAGCGTTGGAACTGCCAAGGCCATGTTGAACGTACCCGAGAAGCCGTCTCACAAGCGGAGTAGCAGCTCCGGAGGAGCTTCTGCAACAAGTGCGAAGCACGAGAGACCTGGACTCGACCACAAGCCCACCGACAATACCTCGATTGCTCCAACAAGCTCTCTTGTCAAGTTATTCGAACAAAATCGACAAGCTAGGCCTACTACGCCAAGGAATGACTCGGGCATCGTTCCAACAAAGACCCCTCCACCTGTGAGATCTCCCAAACCGCAACGCAAATTCACCTCTCCAATATTAGAGCCGAGAGAACTTTCAGGAACTAAGGTCGTGTCCGAAAGTGTTAACGTACCTCCCACCAAGCAAAAACCCGCCCAGTTGGCTGCTTTGAAGACCACTGTTCCACCTCCGAAACCGCCATCCAGGAGAGGAACTCAACGCAAATCTCAAGATTCGGATGCACCTCTACACAGAGTCAGGACGCTTTCCGGTTCTCTCGATGGGCAGGAGATACCTTCCTCCCCATCATCGTACGCATCTGCCCGGGAAACTCAACCGAAGCCGGAATCGAAACCCAGACCCGATCTTCCACCACCTCGACGGTCAGCAAAGACTAAATCCGAGATACCCGAGCCATCAAACGTCCCTCAGACAAAGCCGTTCGTGCAGCTTACACCCACGAGGCCAAAGGCACCTAGTCGAAATCCCTCATCTCTCACCCCACCCGAGAAATTCACACGGCCCCGCTCCTCGCCGCCAGTAAACTTCAACCAACCTCCGAACTCAACATACCACTCAAATTACCAACGCGAATCCGTCCGCCAAATAACAAAGCATATGACGGGTGATTCCCTCGCAAACGCAATGCTAGGAGCCGCTCTCGCCTCCTCGCGCAATCCCTCCCCAGCACCAGCTCCAACACTCCCACCACGGCACCAACAGCAAAAGAAACATCACCACCACCCCTTCCACGCCCGCTCGCTAAGCCCACCAAAAACGAAAGATCCACCGGGGAAACTGCGCACAACACTACGGAAAGAAGTCTCGTCATCGGGTAGTGAAGACGAGAGCGAGCGGTACAAGCGAAAAGGAACACGCGTCCTAGGCATGGGACGTAAACACCCAAACAAGCATCACGAAGGAACGAGAAAGCGGTGGCGGGACACGATAACCGAGCGCGAAAGGAAGCGCTACGAAGGCGTGTGGGCCGCGAATCGAGGGCTCTACATCCCGTCTCCCTCCCCTTCTCCCTACACCTCCCCTTCCCCGTCTCCAAACCGCTACGGAGGAGGAATCAGCACCAACGAGCCCTCTGACCCCATCAATTCCGACATCTCTTCTCTCGTTGCGAAAGATATCTGGACGCGCTCTCGCCTTCCCGAGAACGATCTAGAAGAGATATGGGACTTGGTCGATAGTCGCGGGATCGGAAAACTCAGACGAGAGGAATTCGTTGTAGGGATGTGGTTAATTGATCAGAGGCTCAAGGGAAGGAAATTACCTGTCAAGGTTGGGGAGAGCGTGTGGGGGAGTGTGAGGGGTGCGGCTGGGGTGAGGGTTAGGGGTGTTGGAGTACGCGGGAAGTAGGTGGGAGGGGGGAGGAAAGAGAAAGGAATGGGGTGAATGTTGATATATATTTAACTATACATTTAGGCTCTTGAGAGAGAGGATCTTGTTTGATACCCATAATTAATATCTTCATCTTGTCTATTTATTTATTGGTCAAGTGCCAATTATCACAGCTTATCATGTGTAGACTAAGTTCCTTGTTTAACGAATTTACTTCGAAATCACCCATCCTCAATTATGGCTTATAACCTATGAACAGCCAAAAATCCCCCAGGAAGTAAATAAGCTTCCCTGGACAAGACGTACAAGAAACTTCCCTTCCTTCCTCAGTCTAACCTATCGATGGAAAAGATAAACGCCTATATGCTTCATCTTTTCCCCCACTGAGGACCTTAAACCCTCGGAAATAATACACGAGAAAGGCTAAAGACCAATAAAGCGACGAACAACAGATTTACCTCCGTGCGAGCCGTGATGCGCGTTGCTTAAAACGCCGGGAAAATGCATGCAGTACAAGAACCAAAACAAATGCAAAAGTGCATATTTGCCAAGTAACACAGAGAAACGTGAAAAAAGAAAGATACAGGAAGCGCGTGCGGAGTGTAGGTATAGAGAGAAAGCTGACCCGGTATCTATCAGGACCCCGAAGATCGAGGATTCGGGAAAGACTGTAGGAATTTCTTTCCGAGGAGGATTTTACTCTTTCGTCTTGTTCTACGAACCATCAGTAAATCACGCACGAAGATTAATGGAGTAGAAATAAACTTACGTATCCTCCGAATCCTCCGCCACACTCCCCTCCACCCCCAACCCCAATCCCTCCTTCCCAGACGCAGTCCTAGGTCTATGCGTAAAGCTCGTCAAATGCCGACTCAAACTATTTCGAATAGTTTCGTGTCCCGGTTCCATTTGATCCACTCTACTCAACTCGTCCGCAAAATTCTGTCCTTCGGCCTCCATTCCTCCACTCTTCCAGGATCCATCAAGCGTGGTGCCAGTGCCTTCATTTGTCCAGGCTGCGCTAGGGCCGGTTCCTGAATGCATGCTGCTGGGGTAACTGTCCGATACGCTACTGAACATACTTCCTCGTCCAGAAGTGAAACTGCGGCGTAGTTCGCCACTTGCATCGCTGGCGGGACTGTGGTCACGGAAAGAATTGCTTTCACTGGAGAGGTCCGGCGAGGTGGTGAGGAGGGCGGAGGAGTTTGCGATTTGGCGGAGACGAGATTGTTGTTGTTTGTTTGGACGGTGGTGGGAGAATTTGTTGCCGACGATGGCACCGGCGTGGGAGATGAGTGCCCTGATCACATCTTTCTTGAGTTGAAGAGCGAGATCGAGATTTGACCATGTCTTGTTGCGGTATTCAAGTGTTGGCATGCGGAAGACGAGGTCGTGAACGTCTTCGAAGTTACGCTGGCCTTTGCCTTTGTAAGATAGACAAAGCACCATACTAGGGATTTTGACGTAGGCGAGGGTCATGTAATTAGAGGCTCGTGTCATCATCTGCGTGAGGTCATCGGAGCGAGCTTTCTTGTTGGCGGACGTCTCTTCACTGTTAGTACGGCTTAATTTGAAACGCCTAGATGGTTTATCTTGGTTGATAGCCGTGGCTATAGAGGTGGTCGAACCAGATCGTAAGCTTCCTGGACGTGACGATCTGACTGTTACAGAATCCGAGGAGTCAAGACGAGGAGGATGTAGCGTCTTCCGAATTTCAGTCCCAGTTTTACTGGTGTGGTCTCTGAATAGCCGAAGATGATGGGCATTGGGACGTTGGCCGGATCGAAAAGTGGGTTTGACCTTTGAAGACTTGTGTTCAGGAAGCGTCAAGGTTGGTTGCAATCGGAGTTGCAGAGCTTCGGAGTCGATGTCATTATCCTTGGGCATCATTGGTGCAATACTGGTGGAGGAATTTGTATGACTCAATGACCCATTTTCGTCCGCATCTTCTTCCTCTTCTTCATGTGCTGGGAGCATGTGTTTCACTAGGAAAGGTGAGAAGCCAGAGTTCTCTGTTCCACTGTCCTTGATACCAGGGAAGATGTATTCAAAAAGTTTCTTTCCAATTTCATGCTCCAATTGCACCTTGAGCGGGAAAAGATTGACTTCAAAGTGATCCATAACTGGAATACCAGCTATTGCTTCAAGCATGACCCAATGCACTCGCAACATCTTCGTGTCCCGACTTTCAGCAAACGGTTTACTGTTATCGATGTAAGGGGATATCATCTCAGGATACAGTGAGTTCGGTAGTAAATTAAGCCCGGTGATCTGCTCAATTTCCATGGAGTTCAGGTTAGAACCATCGCTATTATCAGTCCGATCATACAAGGCCTTGATCAATTGAAATTCAGCGAGCGGTTCATGGTTCTCTCGTAAAAGATGCCAGACAATCTCGGAAGCGGAGATATACCACCGAAGAACTCCATTAGAATGCTGCGTTTGAGCTCGGTCTTCTGGTTTCTTCTGGGAAGTCGTAATAGCCTTCATCATGAAGAACAGTTCGTCTTCGCAGACCGTGAGATCTTGTTCCATGGCGATTCGGTCCTTCCACCCTTGTCTGTCAAGGTACTTCTCGTTGATCTGAAATTGAGTTTTGATCTCCTCCAGCTGTCGGATTCGTTCTTGCAGGCTAATAACCATCTCGGGAGCTCCAGTAAGATCGCTGAAATCAGACGCGAGCATGATCTTCTCGAGCCGCTCGCTCCTGGTCTTTTCCAGCGGCTCACTATAGAGCAACAAATCTAGAACAATGACGTACATAGCATAGTACTGCCTTGAATTGCATAATGCTCGGATATGTGGAAAGTCAATCCATAAGTGATCGATACGATTTTCAAGATTGTCTGGGCTTTTGACAGGGCCTGAATCGCCACCGGAGACATCGTCATTGTATTTCAGACGGAGAGTATTGTACTTGTCGAGCCTCATTCTTGCGGAAGTTCTTTGAACAATTCGTTGAAAACCGTAGGGATTGGTGTTGAACTCGAACATGACTTCAAAAGGCACCCAAGGAGGCCATGATGATCCAACAGGTGTGCCGTACGTGCTTCCTGAATACATGTGAAGATCTTCTGCAGAAAATGTCCTCGCATTTGTGACAAAAATCTGCAGGCTGTCCATTACAGCTGAAAAGCGCCGTTGAACGAGACCGCTCACTTCGTCCGTTACTCGATCTTTGTCCATGATTTGGATGACCTTCAATTGCATCCCTTTCGCAGTGACTAAAACAGCAGCTTTCGTATTCTTCTCACTTTGAAGTTGGATCTGGGGTGCAATCAGCCTCACATGATAGGCATTTTGTGCTGTGTAGTCTAGAGCGATGTCATCGCCCATATTAGTCGCTGATGGTTTGCTCCCCTCGGCGTTGACAGGATCGTTGGCATTGACAAATTTCTTGCCGTCTTCCAGTAGCTGCTGCACTCGATCATTTATGCTCAACTCATCATCCTCTTGAGGGGACTGGGGGGTTAAGGGTGTGGTAGCAAATGACCCACCACCTTGTCCTGCATTCGCCGACGACTGCTTTGATTTGTTCTGCTCCTCAACAATATCAAGAATGAACTTCACTGCTCTTCTTGACATGTAGTATACGAAACCACGTCTTTGGCTGACTTGGTGGCTGTACCGGAGAATAATATTTCGGAGAGAGTTGCCCCACTTGAAATGTACGTTGTGTACAATGAACCGATTGTTAAAGTCGCTGATGTAATCAGCCAATGGTGTGGAATCAATCCCTTTGACGTCCGGATCGGTGGGATCATATTCTTCTTGGGCTTCGAAGTATTCGTCTTCCTCCTCGTCGTCGCCATCTGGAACAGCGCGAAAATCATTATGACCCAAACGATCTATTAAACTCCGGTGCATGGCTCGGAGGAAATCCAGCTTTCTCTGCAAAGTGACGGCATGATTGCGGAGTAGATCTAATCGTTTCCTAAGACTTTCTTGTTTTTCACCTTCCCGTACGATCTTCAACTCCTGTTCTCCGATCGCTCGTTGATTTGACGAGATCTGTTCCTGGACTCGCTTGACCCGCTCTTCAATAAGACGGCATTGGACTCTCCGAGGATCATTTCTTACTGACATAACGCAGTGATGAGTGGGCTCATTCCCGAAGGGACTAGTCCTATACCTGTCACCCGATATGTGATCTTGATGATCTGTCTGACGGAAGTAGGTGAAGCGCGGAGCGAATGCCAATGGGAGAATGGTCGTTTCGGGATTATGGTCCGAGGGCAGGATCCAACCAAGTTCAACGAAATCATCCATATCAACCCATCCCCAATCGTTGTCTGGAATGCTGAATTTTGAAAGATCGGCGGAGACGTCCTGTTCTTGGTAGGACTCAAGCATCTCTTCCGTTGCCGCATTCAGATCCTCTGGGTTCGTGCCGCTAATACTTGCCGACACAGCTCGAACATCGGCTTTGATGAAGTCTAATTGAACTTGGTTTATCCGCATCCCTGTTGTCTGATTTTGTTTGCTGTTTTCTTGATTCTTAGGCGCTTGCACCTGTGTCCTGAATTCCTCACGACGCTGATGCAGATCAAGCATGAAGCTATCGAGACGAACTTTCAGGCCTGTAGCCGAGACAATGCCCTGCCCATAGTCTTCAACGTCCTTGTGCTTGTATATATGGCTCATGTAAAGAGGCGACAGTAGGAGGTTGTACTTGATCGTTGCAAGATGCCGACCAAATTTCTTACTTGACTTCTCGATGCCAGGCCACAGCTTCCCTTGTCGGATAGGTAATGACATGACCCCGGAAAACATCGACCACCAGCTAAAGAAATGAGTGAAAAACCGTGGGGTCAAGTGGACGCTGTTGTAGTTCTTTGATGGCTCAATATTAGATACCGACCATTCTCGGTCTTGCGGGGCGGCTATTGCAAGAGACATATGAATATGATGACTGCGGAAACCCCGGTAAGCATCGTATTCCTGTGAATATTACGTTAAATGCTTTTCAATCAAGTTCGCTTAGTGACATACCTTTCCATCCACATATTTGGCGTACTTGGGATTCTTGAGGACAATTTCGTAGTGGGGCACAAAATCAAAGGATCGTCCGCCGCTGTCAAGGTTTCTCTCGAAAACGAGTCCTGATGTCCAACGGACATTTCCGTTCAATTTCATAATGGTTTTCTTGAACATAGCCATCGGCTTATAGCTAGAAATACTGGAGGAGCTTTCCGAATTACTCGAGCCGTCGTTATCCGAGTATTGGCGGGCATAGTGGCTAAGATCTGGAATCGCGAGAACGTAGGCACCACTGTCGACAACCATAAAATTCCTGGGGTCCTCATCTTGGCATATTCTTAGTCGAACATCGTTCTGCCAGCACTTCACGAAACCGGCGCCTTGACCCGTGACCATGTAGGGGTCTCGAGAACCTATGTGGCGATGTTAGTTAATGAAGAGACTGACGGGACTTTGATAACGGAACAAACCTTTGAGGATTAGATGAACATCGCCATCCCCTTTCCAAGCAACGTCGAACCGAGAATGGAATGTAAGTCTTATTTTGTCCCAGAAACCCACTCGCTCTGAGGGATCGACAGCAGGTTTTGTGAAGTTCTCGATCACTTGCATCATATCTTGGATGGCAGGTTGGTAAGAGGTACCCCAAGTAATTCGCGTTGGATGACCTGTGTTGATTTCGATCTTCATATCCGAATAGGTTTTGACAGGTGCTACCGTCCTCCGAACAGACAAGACAAAACCACCGGTGGTATTCCCAGAGCCATTTCCCTCTGGCGGTACAACGACCACCGTGCTTATACGTGAAGACTCGATGTCTCTGAATTCCTCGGCTATAACAAAATCTGTCTTGAGCGACAAGCTTGGTGAGCGTGGAGACTGGCTTGATCGCATTGCTGGCACATGTACAAGTGGAAGGGGGTAGTCTCGAAGCGTCATTCTCGTTTCACCCATATTAATTTGAACATTCATCGGGATGAGCAGCGAATATTGCATGTCGAATGGCATACCCTTCCCGACACTGTTCAAAAACCTCGGGTATTCGGCTAGGGCAAAGGACGGCTTGTCAAGGAGTATATCAAGGTCACTTATTGTAACAGCCATTAGAGCCGGCCGCTGGGGAATGGAGAGAATGGTCTCTGTCTGCTCGATGTCATCTGGCAAGTCATCGAGGCCCCAGAATATTGATCGGATATCGTGCATCGCACGATTCTGGCAGGTAAGAGCGTGATCAATTCGTTTCCTCCAGGTCTGAGCATTCAGGCGGTTGAGTCTGTCTCGTGCCTCCTCCATTGATGTTCTGGAAACTCCACTTAAGCCAGCATACCCTTCTTTGTCGTAACGCATCTGGCGATCTTGCCTGCCTCGACCTGGCGAATCATGCCCAATCGAGTCTTCACTCTTGCTGCGAAACCTGAGGTCCTTGTCTTTTCTAAGTTTCGTTCTTCCGCGTGGTTCGTGAGCAGACTTTGCCCTATGACGAGATGGTCCTTGGCGATCCGTCTCCTGTTGTAGTTTCTTGAGCTTCAAATTGAACGCATCTTCCCGTGCAAGTCTTTGCTTCTGTTCTAAGAGACCATATCTGTATATTACTCCAAGCTTCCATTCGAATGAACCATCTTCTATTTCGAAGAGAACAGCCGAACTCCGCAGAGATATCTTGGGCACCTGCTTTGGTCCTTCAGGTTCCTTGTCTAGAATGTAATCGTTCGTGCCGGTTTGAAAACGATGGTGCAGCTGGTTGACAGTTTTTAGCACATTGGTGAGGTTGTCGAATATCTTATGAACAACCAGCTGATGTGGGACGGCAATGCGAATGGCATCGGCCGCTACGTCAAAAGATTTGTCCTCCTTTACTGTGTTGCCATATCTCCTTCGAGAATGTCGGTAGTCCGCACGGAGCGATTTTATACTTACAATCCGACTCCAAACACTTTTCATATTCGGAGTTTCTGCGTAAAGTCGCACGAGTCGCGATCTCAGAAATGGGCTTGACCATCTGTGTCGGCCGGCTTCCAGTCCATACAAATGGAGCATGAGTGGAGGATCTGAAGGCATGTCTGCTTTGATTTGTACAAATACTGCCCGGAAGTCTAGAGTGACAATCTCATGTTTCGTTATCGCCGGATCGATGTCTTCTCCTTCCAAAGAGGGAACTGCGAGGTGGCGAGAGGATTGTGGTGGAGGTGCTGAGCCATTTGCACGATCGTGTTTCCAGTTGAAAGACCTACGAAGAACCATTGTAGCGACTCCAATAGCAAAATGACGGTAGAGTGAGTAATGCAGGAATAGACTTTTTGCATGAGAATTGATATGGAATACGGGGCCCTGTCGATCGCTTGAGGTTGTAAAAGCTACCTCCATACGCGGCAGTGACAAGAAGGGTTCGGACTCCCACGTATCGGCAGCTTCAACAACAAACCCTTCAAGTCCCTGCCAATGAACAGCAAGTCGTCTCCCATCAGTTCCGTCTTCATGTCTCCTTCGCGGTGATGACGGCGCTGTTGGTCTTAGTAAGTACTCATCTCGATTGATAGTTCTACTTGTAGCTCTTCGTCTAACGGGTCTAGATTCCGTCTCGTCTCCTTTATGCTGTTTATACTCTGCGGTCCAAGATTCCAAATGCAATGCAAGTCCACGGGCATCTTTGGATACTTCAGGATCAACCCCTGCAACCTCGATATTAAAATCGGATGCCTGTAGATGAACATGTAGAAGCCAAGCAGGCCACTTTCGTAGGAAGTTGATAGGTTTTCGTGATGGAGCGACGCGACGCTTTCGAAGCACGTCACTTTGAAGTTGTTCCACAATCTGACGAAGACCCTCGCTTATCTCTGGTCGCACCAGGTACACAGAGAACGTCTGTAAATTCCCATTGACAATAACCACGACTTCTGGCGAAGCAATGAGTTGAAGCTTGAGCTCTAGATGGTCTGACAAGAGAAGATTATGCTTTTCGCTGGATGCAGTTTGATAATATAGTTGTTGCGAATTCATTCGAAAAGTAGAGATTAGAGAATAATGAAGGTCCCCTTCGGAAGCATGAGAGGACTCAACGTCGAGGGATATCGAGGAGGACGCTGAAATCAATAAATCAAATTCGTCTGTGCCTTTCTTCTCTGGCTCCATTGGTGGAAGTGTAACACGGATTACGGGCTCGTGTATTGAGATCTTAATATTTGCTTTGGGTAAGAGCCGTGAAAGCAGGTGGCGTTTGCGCTGTCTCATAATTGGAGGTTGTGGTTGCTTTTGAGGGTTTTGGAACAGGGCCAGTATAAGCGGTAGATGCTTGGGATCAAGATCAAGAGAGGGAGAAGTGACGACAAGATTTGCAAATAGAATGTTGGCATTCCTTTCAGCGACATTCTTTTCGTTTGAGAACTGGATAGTCTTGGACGGTAGTGTAGTATCCAGGGTAATAGTTGCCATCGGTATGTAGAGGAGTCGTTCGGGATTGTCATGACCATCGTCGATGCCCACAGAAATGGAGATGGCTGCAAGAAGAGCCTGGTGGGCTATATCATCCCGCGAGAAGAGCATAAGATGGGCAGGGCTTCGAGGATCCAAACGCTCCACATCCATTCCAACTTCCTTCATGGACATGTTGAGATATACCGGGGGGTCCGAAGGATGAACAGGTTGGATTCGTTTCGTTAAGCCGAAGAAACTTACGGCAAATTGGATTTCTTGAATGCCACGAAGAATAGAGCTTGCGAATTCTTTCGAGTCGGACACCGTCCGAACAATGTTTTCCTCGCGACTCCCCGGTCGATCCAATTCCTCCATCACGTCGGTAAAAGAGATTTCAAACTCCGTGACATTTGCATCTTTCCTTCCATAGACTTTGCGGCAATTCTTGACGCGATCCATGCAAACCTGGATGTCGTCAATTGGCAGGCTCAGACGACCTAGCTTAAGCGCAATCGAGGCATCTCGAAGTCCTTCCAGGTCCTTATATAGTAGCCCATGCACATTCAGCGTGCAGTTGTCCAATACTTCGGTTGAGTCTTTCCCTTCGGGGGTGAAAAGAATGCTCCGAACCGTAAATATCCATTCTGCCGGTTGTTGTTCTTTAGAGGATTTAGGTCTTCGATGTTGAAATAATCGGCTTCGGTCCACAGTCTGACGCCTTGTGTCCACCGCCATGGTAAAATTGCCTATTTGGACAGATCCAACGTCGACGATGACAAGCGTCGAAGTTGACGCCACCAGGTCGACCATTCGAATCCAATTGATTTTCCGATGCAAGCGTTTTATCCTTTCCTTAGCCCGTGTCAACCTTTCCCAAGTCCTGCTCCTTTGGTTGTCATCATCGCTGTTATCCTCTTCAATGTCGTCCTCAACAGACTCATCCGAAGAGGAGTTCTTGCCAGCGATCTTCTCCGTCGACCCATTTCCCCAGTGTGTCCAAGGGTATCTCTTTCTTGGTTTCTCCCCGAACGTTTTTAGATCTATTGTGACCTTCAACTCCGTCAAAACAACACTGAGCCATGTTGGTTGGGCGAATGTGGGGCGATGCAGATTAAGGCCAAGACCACGAATTTCGATTCTGAGGCCCTCTTTCGGGGTGAAGGCAATACGACGCAGGCTAGAAAAGCCTAACCTCTGTATTGAAATGCCGGTGACGACTCGTAGGAATTGGAATACAACGAAGGATGACAGGTAGAGTAGCAGAAAGAGCCCCGCCAGGAACGACAAGCTCGGGAGCGCCATCATGGTATCTCCTCAACCATGGACGCAAAGCCGCCGCTCTAGGGAGCGTATAGGTGATTTCTGCGCCCGAAGGACATGCAGAGGATGCGCTGTAGTCTGAGGTTACATATCATTGATAATAGCGGGTGCTCATCGTTCTTGAGGTTTGATAAAGGCGACGCAGCGGTCGAGATTTTAGGGAAAGACGGAGGGCCGGAGCTGCCGGAGGAGTGAATTTGCGCAGCGATAAGGGCATGAATGGAGTTCGTGTTCTTCTTGAGGGGTGAATTGCTCTCGGCAGGTGTCGAAGAGCTCGCTGGAGGGATTCAGTGGTGCTGTGGGTTGCCGCACCTCAAAACCGTTCCCGGCGCCCAGGTTCCCAAGCGCCACCAATCCCTGCGACCGTGAAGGACGACTGTATCACGTGATGCAACACCAAGTATCTATCCGAGAACACCTCGACATCGTTCCCTTCCATTATCCAACCTCACATCAAGAACATGCTATCATCATCAAATACACCCAAATAGCTCATACAGGCTACCCGAAAGCTATGTGTATCTCAGGATGATGATAGAGGTGATAGAGATGTAGAGCGATGATAAATCATATTCAAATGTTCTTAACTTCATTGGCGACATTGATTCACTCGTCTCATTCAACACTGATCCTTCAATCTGTTGCTGCATTTGATGGGGAGACATGATTGTGCGCCACTATTCGACGCGGCTTCAAGAAGGCGAATACCCTTAAACCTGTCGGAGTCCATCTGATCAAAGCAGTCGGATCAAAGCAGTCCGACCGATGCGAACTGGTAGTAACGAACAGAGGAGCAAGTGGAAAAGTCTCAAAGGTTTCGTTCATTACTTTACCAGCGTAATGTAATTCCCAGGGCTTCGCTGTCTGGGTGAGCTTCGCTGTGCACACACTCTTTCTTCGTTGTCGGAGAGAACTCGTTGCTCCAATGAAGCAAGAACAGCAGGAGACACCTCCCAAATGCTGGCTCAGTGCGGGCAGAAAGAGCAAGAAGATGGAAACACTTTGGTCTTCTCGTCTCCATCATTTCCCACTTAAACCATCTTTCACACACTTTCATATCTCGATCAACTCTCGCTTTTACCAAACAGCTTTCTATCATTAATTTTTACATTGATCCAACGATCTATTTTACTTGCATCACCGTATCACCGTCATTTCTTACTCCTTCGAGCATTCCACCCACTACCATGTCTCGCTTGTTTCAGGCCGCACGCAGAACGGCCCGGTGCTTGCGAGTTGCAGTCAGAATAGCCCGAAGATGTGTAACTCTCCGCAAATATGATCCAGTAAACATCATTGCGAGGTTCATGTTTTACCTCCTCATTCTATACGGCTTTGGCAGTGTAGGGTCGGCAGACAGTGATCCAGATGCCGACCCGGCACCTTGTGGCTATGAAGTAAGTCCAGTTTGCATAGTGTCGCAAAGCAGGCATATCCAGACTTTAACAAACCACAATGCTGATGTGCTTCCAGCAGCTGTGGGACCCCGACCCGTTTCATATGGGCTGTAGGTCTTATCTCCCAGCTCTTCACGAACAACCAATCTAACATGAAAGGTGCTATCGCCCATATCTCTGTACTTTGTTTCCTGTTTGCGTTTATAGGGTTTCATAACGACCCGCTCCACTTCTTTATGAGAGCCATGGGCGGAGACTTGCGTTACAATTGGCGATATCTCGAGCAACAGCGAAAGCGGTAAGAGAGCAAACCTGATTCTCGCAATAGAAACTTACTATCGTTACCCTATAACAGTGCTTTGTCCCTGTCAGTTAACGACCAAGCCTGGCTTTTCAGGACTCCCGTCTTCCGATACCTCGAATACAAGGGCTTCTGTATCCTCGAGTTCATCCTGTTGACGCTTATCATTAACATGCTGGGGAATCCCAGCTGGCTCATTTTGTTTGGGTATGGTGTCATGTGCTTCTTTGGTTCCCTCTTGGCTTTTCTGCGACGGATGAAGGAACCAACTTCTCCAGATGTAGGTCTCCGACTCTCCGCATACTGTTCATGCCTCCCTGTCATCATGCTACTAACCAGGTACTAAGCACGTGCCTCTCTATTATGATGAAAACTTGGGTTCGGATATCGACGTTTAAGGGATGGGTTTATGACGGGAGATTGTTCGGGTGTATGAATGGCGTTTTCGGGCTTCGGACCTTGAAAGGGACACGACAGGTCCGAGTTCGTTCTGTATGGTTTGAGGAAACGCCGTAGCTAGCAGTAACAAAACACGTGTTCTTCCACTATAACTATAAGTGTCGCATGACTTTATCCCGATATCCGCTTATCATTTGGAGAGCTGAAGTTCGGCGACAGGTACCAAACGACGGCGAATGTATCATTCCTACTGGGTCAAATGAAACGCTCTGACTTCCAGTACCTGCAGCCCTGTCAAGACGACATCAAAGCATACGGGTTTCTGAGCCCATTCTGTACCCTACGTCGCCTTCTAGTTGATCTGGTTAACTTACAATAGAATGTCACGAATATGAAAATAGAGGTTCAGAGGCATTAGCACGAAATTGTCCATTTTAATACCTGGCCATTCAGCAAGAGCCATAGACATCGCCATCTTCTCCAGGTTATCCGCACCAGCGTCCAGCAGTTCAAAGCCAACAGCATCATTTCTCAAAAGCCCATTCATAAGTCTTATGCCTTGCCTTCCAAATCTGATTTTCCCAGACTGCTCGACTCTCGATATCATACCGTACTTCCTGCCGATTCCGTATAATGACGCCGAAAGGTGCGATTGGCATACGGTGAGCCTCCTGAACAGGAAAAGTCGGGAAAGGCCATTCACACAGCAAGTCGAGGAACAGATTTTTCCCTCCCTCCCAGGGGCGCTCAAGCGGGATGGTTTTCCAAAACGTCTCCATCTCTTGATGAAGGGGTCCCAGTTGGTTGATCGTGATTTTAGTTGCCATAGGCTTGGTTACAATGATTGAAGCAAGAAGGGCGAGGAGTGGGAGGTATCGTATATATGAAGGTGGGGAAGCACGAGCTGATTTGTCGACCCATATTGGCAGGCCTCGAATGTCCAAGATCAGATTTTGAATGGATTGCGGATGGCAAAACTTCCACCAACGAAACAGGTGGCTGTGATCAGTTGGAAAGTAATGATAGTAGGAGCCCGGACCATTCTGCACGAGTTCGCGCACATCATCTGACAGAACATCGATCGATAGTCGTGTTATTGTGTCGTATAGTGCCTTCGATGCAAAGCCAATACTTGCAGAACCTTGCCATGACCCCGGTAGTGGTAAAAGTACTTCAGTCTCCCCGTCACTTCGGGAACGGCCAAATAGGCTAGCGCATACTCTTCCGATATCAACATTTTCGGCGATTCGAACTTCGATTGCGATGGTTTTTAGCTTCAAGCCAGAGAGTGACTTAATAATTCGAGCTTGTGGGTCCTTCATTACGCTCAGAGTCGATTGAATGAGATCTTGGGAAATGTACCAGGTACTATTGATACAAATACGCTGTCCTTCGTAGCGTAGCTGATGGCAAGAATCAATGAATGCTGGCAGCGTGTTGACCATTTTGAGATCGATGCGGCCCTTATGAGAATCGAATACAAATTCGAAGATTAATAAGCGCAGCTCCACAGGTAGCTCGAGAAGGCGACATCGTCCAGGTCGAGGGATTGCCGCAGGATCGCCCGCACGTAGAGGAGCCAGCTGTTGAGCCCAATCATCTGACGGTCCGTCATCTTGTCCAGGCGCCGGGGAGTATGCGCGTTCCGTCGGCCTTTGATCCATTGTTTTCGGACAAGGGAAAGGCCGGGTCGTGTTCATGCTCTGAGCCGCGTTGAATTGTGACCCAACCTTTGTGTGGTGTTTGGGATTTATGGTGCGGGCCTATGGTGAAAAGACGGAAGCGCTAAGGAGTTGAACGTAAGCCCACGCAATCACGGGGTGAAGTGAAGAAAGACTCACCTCCTCACTTGTAACTGCATTCCCTTTAGTCAGGTGCAATTGGTTTATTTTTCACCTGGAAGTGCTTGAAATTCACATCGTAGTTTTATCCATTTGAAATTGATAAGGGAGTCTTTTGCAAACGTGAAATTCTGCCGCGACCTCCGTATAGTAAGGTCAGCTTTGTTAATTGATGAGTCATCAGCTCAAACTAGTTCCAAGGTCCCCTAATTAGAGCAGTATAACTCATGTAGGCGAGAAATTTGCGACTCGATAGAGTCTAACGGAGCTGTCATCACTAGCGACTGCCAATTCTGCGGAAGTAGGCGCATGTTCAGATGCCTTGGCGTCTTTGTGGCTGTGGCCTTCCTCGCGAGGCCTCCAAGCGACTTGATTGATTGCTTTGGCAGGCGTAAGTGATTGATCGATGGTAGTTATGTAATGAGCACTCAGAGTGGGAAGTTTAATAGAGCAAATACCAATCGTGCCATCTTCAGTTCCGTATGCGAGAACCAAGTCATCTTTGATTAAATATCGAAGGAAAGACACCGCGGTAACGGCTAATGATGCTGGGATAGTTGTTTTGCAGTTTGCTTCGGATCCAGTAAACTGCCACAGCTTCACCGTCTTGTCCCGACCAGCTGTTGCGAAAGTTCTATCAGAAGCTTGTGGTGCCCAGGAGCCGTCTAAGATCATTCGTGTGTGGCCTTTGGGATTCGAGAGAGCGAGCTTATATTGGTTTATAGCATCTTGGGCACGTTCGAATACTGCCCATTGTCGATCTCTTCCTACACTGAGTAAAAACTGATCGTCATGAGAAAATTCTAAACTAGTAACGGTCAGGGAGTGGGCGGTAAGTGGAGGTTTGATTTCCAGCCACTCTTTGGTATCGTAGAGACGAATAACTGCGTGATCAACGGAACTGGCTCGACATGCAGTCGCAACTAGCTTTCCATCATTGCTTGTTGCGACCGCAGAAATTTCATATCCGTGACCATAGAGTTTCTCGGTTTCTGGCCATAGAAGATGGCGAGCCAGATGATCTTCTAAGGGCGGATGGTCGATATCAAGCGTGGATTTGCGCACCACTGATGCTGGGTCGACTCCCTCCCGTTCCTCACCTTCGCCATTCGCCACAGGTTCATCGTCTGCTACAGCCTGGATTGCTTTGTTAGAGAGGCCGAGAACAGGAATATTCGCTGCATCTGGGAACGTGTTGGTAGTATTGGCTTGGATCTTGCAAAGTCTTTCTAACATGTTCGCAACTCCCCGAGGCTCGTCGAAGACACGAAGAAGCTTCTCATCTGCCCCTGAGATGAACTGGGAAGATGAGACTGAATCGATACAATTTAGGTCATAGCCGTGTATTTGAGGTCTTGAGAACTCATGCCATGAACTATTCCCCTCGCGTTTCCATTCAGCAAACAGCCTTGTCGTTTGGTCGGATCCAGTTGATAAAAGATACGAGCCGTCTTTAGACCAGCAAATACCCTTGACTTCTTGGACATGCCCAGTAATGGCAATCGTTTGCAGCCACACATCATCGGACGATGAATACTTCCACATTCTCCAACTTCCAGTTCTGCCTAGAGACACTACTGAGTTGCCGTCTGGCGACCATAGGCCAATCCAAAAACCTCCAGCACTCCCTGTGGCAGTCGTAGATCCTTTCTGAGCACTGATCTCACCAAGTCTCGCGTTACAAATCCATACCCCAGAATTCGGGTCAGGTTCCCAGATCGCAAGTGAATTATCTTCCGAGGTTGACAGGAGTTGTAGTTTTCCATCCCTATGGCGCCAGGAGGTAGTGTAGATCCAGTCCTCGTGGCCTAAAAGAAGAGCCTCGAACGTGATAGAGTACTTCAAGGAAGCTGACTCAATTCGATGAGCTTTATTCGATAATGATTTTCCCAGAACACCCAAAGCTGGGTCATTGATTGCACTACTGACGGCAGGTAATTTTTCTCCTTGATGAATACGCCAAAGACGTATGTACTTATCCTGGCTTGCTGAGGCTAGCAACAAATCACTGTCCTCGTTGACTTGCTCTCGAGTGAATGTGAGAGACCGTATCCAGCCTTCATGTCCGGTGAGTGTTGCTGCGAGGTCAAAATGAGCATCGCGGGATACGTAAATCTGAATGGAAGTCTTCGTTCCCGCGGCAGCAAGGATGAGGGATGACTCGTCCAACTTGGCAAGAGTAAGACTCAGGGGAAAGTACTTTGGGTTCAGCTGTATCGTTTGGAGTACTCGAGCTTCAACTTCGCTGAAATCAGCGTTATGAACTAGCTTCCATATCTTTAACGTTCCATCTGAAGCTCCTGTGGCAAAAACGTCCGAGCCTGGTAGAACGGATATGCGAATGATCGAATTCTGATGTTCATGAAAACTCCCAATAAGCTCAAAGCCATCTGAATCTCGTGAATTCGCTCGCCAAACCCGCAAGGAGTGGTCTGCTGATCCACTCAGCAAGATAGAGGACTCCGATGAGCCGGTTGGGAAGAACCTAACAGCGTTGACCATTTTCGTGTGACTGGTTAGGAGATACCGTACCCCACGGTAGGACCCATCCTGTTAGAGGTAAGTATACGTTGCATAGCGAGCCTAAGGTTTGAAAATCATTTTCATACTTCGGGATCCCACAGAGCAATGCAATTATCAGCTCCAAAGGCAAGTAAACCCGATCCTTCCACATCCCAATCTGCCGCAGAAGGGTGCCTGTTTCCCCCTATTGAGATGAACTCCGTTTCGACCTCCATCCTAGCAAAAGGCTGTTCAATATTGTGAAAGAAAGGTCAGAGGAATTCTCATCGCCCGAAAATCTTGCGCTAATATTCGCGTAACGACCCGCTTCCGAGCTAGCCTTGGTCCAGATCGACTTCAACCTTCAACCTCACACTTTCTTCAACTACTAAGCCAGACTCTTGATTGTAGACATAGATGTCAGCAACTAAAGATGGGGATTCTATTCCGATAACTGTAGAGTTTACGTAAGAGCTCAACCACTTCCAAACTAGCAGGTTATTAACATCATGTAGTGGGGGGCTGGAAATGCTCTTCTCCAACCAGCGAAAGCACGAGCTTTCCATCCCATCAAAAGAGGAAGCTGGTTCCAATTCCAACATCGGTTTTCTCGTTAGATATCTGTGCGAAAACATTATGAGAGACCCAAGGAAAGAGTTATTTGTCCTCGATGGATCAGTGTCTGTCTCCAAAATCAAGCCGTCCCCATTCGAAAAATGCTGACGTTGCTTAGACGGCCGGGTATTCTCGTTCTTATTAATGACGCGGACTGGGAACTTGAGGGTGAAGAGAAGTATGAGATTCAGAAGAACGACAACATACTGTTTGTGTCGACGCTTCATGGAGGCTGAGCATCCATCGTCGGAGGCGTCACGGTGTCTAAGCCAGACATCTTTTATCTTCACGTAAAATTATGGAATAGACTTCACTTCTATGTCACATATATTTAATACTTGTCTCTCTATTTCAATTTGCAATTCTCCTCGTCTCCATATTCAATATTCTCGAGCCTGTATATTAAGTCCACCACTTCTTATGGAAAATAATCAACCATCAAGGCGCTCTAATAGAGCAGCGCAACCTTCTGCATCCAGGGTAAGTAAAGACTTGGCTTTCGCAAGAAGAGTGATGCATAATGATATCTAGATTCCAGTCCGAGCGAGGCGCTCCAACCCTGCGCAGCCTGCCGCTTCCATGGTAAGTCCCAGCTCCACTTTTATTGAAAAGTTATTCATGAGAATGGCGACTAGACTCCTCACGAGGCGGACAATCTATGGGCCAACGCTAGGATCCCTCCCCGACTCACAGTATGTGCAACCCACAGAATCTCCTTTCAAATATATTCGAAGCTAAATATATCTAGAACTTAGAAGCTAATCGACCACCGAGACCCTCCATTAATGCTACACCACTTGTCACTCCCGTGGAAAACATACTCAACGATGTTCGAAATACTCTCCAAACCGCCACTAGTCAGATTCCGAATCTCGTACAAGCGTCATCACCGCGACCTAATAACGCCCTGCCACCTGCCGCTCCCACTGGAAACATAACCTACGCTATTCGTAATCCCGGAAATAATACTATTCAGTATTTTACTCCGGTGCAGGTTGGTCCGCAGAGACAACCCACTACAGCCGCGCCGGCCACGGCTCCCAGAGAAAGCTTAGCCAGCATTTTACGAACTATTTCCGGAAACGATAGCATTCTCATTCCAACCCAAGGGCAGAACCAACCACAGCGTCGCTCCAATAATGTCGCTCCACCTACCACTCCCACTCGAATCATCCCCCCAAATCCACCAACCATTCCAGCGGAGAACCATACCCAGATCTCAAGGCCCACCGTGCCACTCACACCCGAAGCCCTCGTCCGCAAACTCCGCAGCATCAACGAAATCCCCTCCTGCTCCAGCGCCGAAGACGCAGCCATACGACGCTGCTTCCAACAAGTCGTCATCACGCACGCCGACTTCTCCAAAATAATCCCGCGCAGGCTCCTATGCAACAAGAAAGCCCACCTCGAACTGCTACAGTTCCTCTTCAACACCCTGCCTTGCCGCAATAACGACTTCTGCTCCATCCTACGCGGACTTGCAGATCCGAAATTCAGGCATTTGGGGTTGGATAATTGGACTATGCAGCGGATGGGTGGTGGGAATGTCGAGATGGTGGTGGAGACGAGCTTGTATGTTCAGAGGTATTTGGTTTGGGTTGTGCTTGCTTTGATGATGGCGGAATCGATTTGCGGGAAGGGAGAGGCGAGGGTTAGTGAGGGGGAGTTTGAGTTGGTTTATGATATGCAGGCGGAGTTTGGGTTTAATTCTTTTGCTGGATTGTCGTTGATTGTAGAGGTTGAGGGCGATGTGGGCGAGGAGGGAGAACTGTGATGTTGATGAATTATGGGTAGAGAATTTAATGGAACACGAAACCTTGAAAGGAGCCTTGGTGGCGAAGGGGTCTGCCACCAATGGAAGTATCTTGAGACATCTAGCTTGACTATAAAGATATCACCCTCAGCTAAGATAAGGTTATAAAGCTTACCCTACTTCAAACATGAGACTCACTACGTGCTTCCTATCTTTTCTTTCACACTTTCATCTACAGCTCCTTCTCCCCTTTCTCCTGCGCAACCTCCCTTTCCCACCTCCTAACCCTCCAAAGCACAACCGGATACAGCAAATCCGCCACCAAAACGGTCCCCCAAGCCACCACAGCAAAGCTCCCCCAAAAATACCCATGCGCCTCAGGCCAACACCACCAAGCCCAAGCCCAAAACCCCTGCATCCCCAGCAAACTACCCTAAAACCTCGTAGCCCAAACACCCCACCCAGTGCCCCTCGAGTGGCCCCTCACAACCAATCGCACGAGTCCCTGGGTACTGAGAACGACCTGACAAGCCAGCGCGCTCCACCACCCAAGCTCAGTGGTATCGGGTCCTTCCCTACCTCTGTAGATTTTACCGGGTTTGAGGGAGATGTCGTTGTCGAGCCACCATTTTGCGAAACTCCGATGCGCTAGACAGCACCAGATGATCAACCCAGCTAAGATCTTCCCCAAGTTATGCCTCACCATAGCAGGCGCATGTTTCCACTCTCTCTCGCCGTATTTCACCACCGTGTATACTAGCCCGATATCTAGAATCATCCAGACGCTGAAGACGGATTGTTCGAGCGGGGATTCGGCGACGTAGAGCGCGTAGACGATTTCCCAGGCGAAGTTTAGAGAGAGCGAGAATAAGGGCATGCTGTAGGTGTGGTGCTGGAGAGAGGATCGGAGCATTAGTATGTATGTTGTTGTCCACAAGACGCAGGAGAGAGCTAAGAGGAGGTTGGCGATGGGAAGGTAGAAGGCGGAGACGTGGGGCGGTGGGATATCATTGGAGCCCATTTTTGCGGGAGGTGGAGCGAGTTTTCTCGAGAAGAGAATCGAGGATTATGGTCCGTACTCAATGTCTAGAGATTATAAAGCAATGAACATTGAATAGGTGCTGCGGAGAGAGAGCTGTGCGATTAGTTGTGAGCAAATGCTTCCTACAACGTCTATCGTCAGCAAGGGCGTTAGCGGATCCGTCAGCTCTGATCTCAGACGTGAGGCAGTCTTTATAAGCGCCTGCCCATAAGAAGAAAACTAGGATATGAGGAATTCCTCGAAGTTGGGCATGTCCGCAATTCGCGATGCCTTGAGAAGCCGCCAACGTCGGAAGTCTGAATACGTGCCAAGCCACTAACCAATTTCAGGAGCAAAGCATAGCATCCACTATAAGCTTCTATACTTTGCATTATGAAATATAGAAACGACATTTTAATGCCTTTTATTGAAGGAAAACTTCACTAAATTAATTAATTCTCCAGATAGATCAACACTAGGTAAACCAACCAAATGCAACTTCACTGCCTGTAGGTAGCAGAACAGGCCGCAAGGATTCTATTATTTAGGTAGAGGAGTCAACAGGTAGGTAACTCAAGTCTCTTTTGTCCTTTCCGTCTAGTACTCCGTACAAGTACATCTGCCCCTTTCACTATTATACAACGTAAATCTAAGTTCATATCTAGCAACCCGCTAAACGTCATCCATTTCAAAACTAACACGGCCGTCAACATTATCTCACCAAATATTATGCCATAGACCACGTTCGCCATCATTTCAAAGACAAAGTTCCGTAGAATCCAGCCCCCAAATCTCAACATGTTTCACATCTTCCCTCTCCAGTCTTTTCACAATCCTAATCGGCCCCAGACTCCCGATATCCTTCCCTAATTTCTCCGCTCTTCTCTTATTCTTATTCACCACAGCGCCCAACTCGAAAACAAGATCGCCCATCCCTATATACTTCAGGTTCTTATACTCTGGTTTCCATTTCTCCTGCGCCAGGGCGAATTCATGCATGTCCGGGGACTCGGCGTAGATTGCTCCTGCGGTTTCGCTTCCGGGCCTCATGAGGAAGCGCAGCGCGTACAGTTTCGGGAGGCAGGCTACGATTTTGCGGATGAAGTCTATGGCGGGGAAGGGGGCTGCGAAGCCGAGTTGTTCGAGATCGGGGCAGGATTGCACGAGGCGGAGGAGGACTTCGTCGCCTAGGAGCCAGCGGTCTGAGAGAAGGAGATGTTTCATGCCTTTGTGGTTCCCCTGGATGGCGGCGAGGTAATCGGATGCTAGACTTCGGCATTGGTGCTCGCTGACGCCGTTTGTGGGGGTCGAGACGGATGTCGCAGGTGTATCGGCTGGTGTGTCTGCTACGCTATTCTGCCTTGAGATTTTCTTCTTGCTGACGAGATAGAGGCGGTCTAAGCCTTCGAATTTGCCAAGCATTTCAACGTGATGTGCATCCATTGCATCTCCCCGTATCATTTTTAGGCGCTGTGGGACTTTGTGGGCTACATTTATCCGCCAAGTATCATCGGTGAAGACGGTCATAGGGTCTCCCACAGAACCCATGGAGTTGATTAAGGTGAGTTCTTCCAACATGTTTGGGTTAAAGCAGTCCTCAAACCCCCCTGTATTCCGTGTGTAGAGATTGTACAAACCTAGCCGCTTGACTGGTATTGTATGCTTTGCAGCAATGCAACGGCCGAAGAACGTTGCAAGCGTCACGGATTCCTCGCCCGCTTGACGCATGCGAGGGCTCCAGTGTAATATCAAATCCTCCAATTTTTTAGCGGTTAACAAGACGAGGGAAATATCATCTGGGTAGCATAACGGGTCCATATCGTAAACGGCCAGTTTTTTGAGATTAGGTAAAGGCGGTATGAGAACCGTCGGTCGGGGTATTCGCGTCGTTGGACATCGAAGGGTGAAGGAGGTGATGGATGTTTTTGACATGAGGCCTTGGTACACTGTCTGCATGGGCTTCGTATTTAACTCCCATCTTTAACGAATCAGTAAAGGCGAGAACATTGATATGAACAGAGCCTTGACATACGCGAACGTCTTGAGCTGCTTCATCCTGTCCAAGGCAGCACGCAGCGCTATATTCAGCATCATGCTGTTGTCCGGCACTCTCCCCTTCGAGTAGTCTTCCATATCATTTTCTCTCCAGTCTCCTAGTACCCTGAAATTGTGAACGTATTCTGCAACGGGTCTCGTTACCAAAGCATTGACACCCATGGAGAACGGGCTCCCGCTGCCAAAGCCTTCGGGCCTGCCATTGGAGTATCGTATATCCGTGTAGGAGCGTAAAGTAACAGACTCATAAAGCTTCGGGAGGGTCATATAGTAGAGCAATCGTGAGGTTCGCGTGACTCTTGCAATATCGGCGACATCTTCAACCTATTAGAAGGGCGTGAGTTGGTTTGCGAAATGTAGTAGAACTGTCTTTTTTGAAAGCATAGTAAGCACATACATATGAGACAATTAGAGCTATGAGATGGAGGGGTAGCTCTGCTCGTTGACCACCAAAGCTGTTGCGCGTGCGGACTGGTGATGTTGCGAGCACATGTTGGGGAACAGTAGGGACAGGAAGAGTGGGTTGCGCCATGAGACGGCGGTGAGGTCAAGAGAGTTTGAGGCGCATAGGTATGCATTAGACTTGAAGCATCGCAAAGAGGTTGCTAGAGGTATGGTGTCTCCCCGGTTATCGGACTCCCTCTCGTATAACAGTTGCGGTTGCGATGGCGCAAGGTCTCTACATTTCGTTCAACCATGTGAATCTCTCCGCCGGTCATTGTCCGCTCCCCGATCTGCGCTACTGTCGGTGCGCTAGTGCTTTTGCAGCATCTTACCTCATACAAGTGGTAATATCTCAAGCAGCATTTGGAATGTCAATTGTAGTTCATCAAGGGCTCAATGGCACTCTCTCTTGATCTCACTCTTTCAGTTTTCGAAGGTCGCTGTAAATCTATTCCGGCAGACCTGGAAAGTTTGATGCTGCCAATATGGATAAGCCAATACGGCAACTCTAGTCGACGCCCGACCGCTCGGCGGGAAGACCGTGCCGATCCCGATCCCACCGACTCGGGTCCTCTTGCATCCGGATGCTTTTATGTCGACTCATGAAAACCTCCTGGCCATTGCTATGTGAGGGTCGTACTCCATAACTCTATCGACTAGGATTCTGCAAATGACCAAATAATTCCTCGCAACCACATCTGTATCCAGCTGCTTCGAATCCAGGCGTCTAAAACTAAGTAGGTCACCCAAGCCAGCCTGATCTAGGACCAATACGATCAATCCAAACGCCTGCGAATGCCAGGAAATTCCCCAAACGCTAGCATCTATGGTTCCATGAAGAACCAGGGTTTCCTCGACTCATACGGCTCTCCAGGGAACCTCATCGGCACGTCGGCCACACCCTCGAAGACATCCATTTCCTGCACTTTTCTTTCACGCCCGTCCTCTTCCATCACTTTCAGTTGCTCCCTAGGAACTGGCATCAAGACGCCGCACTCCCAGTTCCTGCAGTTCAGCTTTTCTGTCTTCAGCTTCCTGTCCGTTAATAGTTTGCCCCATGCACTTTCCGAGCAATTGGCACTTCCAATATAAACCCATGCCACAGGGCGGACGCGGTCGGATTTAGCATCGGAGCCTCGACCGAAGATGAGTTTGTTGTGACTGAGCAGGCCGCTACGAACTGACTTGTAGTCGCGCATACATTCGCGTGGGAATTTGGCATTATAGTAAAAGCTTTTCTGCAAGCAATTGGTGCCACCATTGTCCGGTCCGCCTTTGCTCTCGAGAACTGTTTGGTGCAGAGGAAAGTAGACTCGAAAGCGGTCTCGAAGTTTGTCAGGTACTGGGGATGAGTTCACCACCGCCGGCCCCTTTCCTGATGCCGATAGATAGAGATTCTTCAAGAATGTATCGTTTAGGGAGCCGATAGAAGATGCTACGAAATCTAATTCAAGTGACAAGGGATCTGATCGCAGCCCGAGTTGTAATATGGCTCTACGTAACCCGGGCAATCCCGTTTTTTGTAAGTTATCGTGAAAATGGCTTCCTCCGCTGCGAAAGTTCAGTATGTGCTGCGGAGGTGAGGGATGACACTACTCACATTGTATGGACGAAGGCCAAATTTCGCGTTTCATACCAATCGAAATTCAGCAGTCCGGTTTGAACGTTTTGACCTACGCCTTGTGCTTTGAGAAAATGAAGTAACTCCTTTCCAAAGTCTGTCAGGTCTTCCGCTGTGGCCGGGACATCATGCTGGTGCCGCGGTAGATCGATTAGAAAGACCGAATTCTCCATAATTCCAGACTCACCCCAATCATAATTATTCAAATTTGCAGTCGGTAGAACGACACGAAGGTGTGTAGGATGGAACAGAAGCATTAGCTTGCTATGCATACAGTTGATCTGTCCAGACATATCTGGGAAGACTAGCTTTAGGTTGGGAATAGCCGAGGCTTCCTGTCGAAATTGGTCTGCTTCTTGAGGCGTTTTGGCTTGCATAACCCAAACCATCTTGGTCTTCTCTTCCAACTTGTTCAAGAGCCACTCGGCGTCCCAATCGAAAGCACTTAACACGGCAGTACTAAGCGTATTCTTTTGCAGGACCTCTTCAATCTTGATGTCGTTTTTCCGATCATGACCAAAAACCCACGTCTTTCTAATGACCGCTTGGGGAAATTGCAGTTGTGAAGATGGTGTTGGTGGTACTGTCGAATCCTGTGTCGATTCTTGTGTTGAAGATTCCGAGGGACTTTCTACGCGCTGTCTCTTTGGTAGTGGCGGAGGCGAGATAGTAGATTCCCGCTTTTTCGAACTTGAAGGAGTTATCTGTTCGCGTGCAGTAGCAAGAGCCTTCATGAATTCGGCTTCTTGGTCCTTTAATGATGCCTTCTGACGAGGTTTAATATTGGCGCTGAACTCCATCTCTCTCGGACTCAGAGAGTTTCGCTCTGCCAGCGACATCGCAATAGCTTTTTCCATTTGTGCCTCCTCATCATCCGAGGAACCCATGTTGCGTGGGTTGATGCTGTCGTTCCCAATGTTTGGATGTTGTTGGTGTCGTCGCCGAGAAGGGTCCGCGGGAAAGAGAAACGCCGAGCTACCTACGTAGTCGCGCATTCACGTGCGCAGCTTGGCACTTTAATGCTGTGGGGTGAGATCAGATACTACCTTGACAACATACCAGACCCTAAAATTTGAAAAACTCACTGCCATGGTAAAGTGTGATATTGACAATACTAGCTCTAATGAAAGGAGGGATTGGAGGCAAAACTTCACCTCCAATGGTGAGAACTTAACAGGGCGCTGAATACGCAACTTAATCCCGTCTAGCCTACAACCATAATCGCAGAAAGCTACTAATAAACCAAGACTTGCACGAACAAGCTGTGCACATCATATAAGTTCTGACATCGCATCAGCATACCTCAAAGCCTGTGCTCCAAATGCGTGGTGCATTCGTGTTAGTATCCATTTGGTTGCGAGAGGCTTGACTTTGTGCCCGAGCGCGGGGTTCACAGGAAGAACGCCTTGGAAGAACACAACACGCGACCAAGGCTGAGTATGGATGTGAGGCTTACAGGGCCATGGTATAAACTAACTTAGCTTCCTGACAGCGTGCTCATTTTTAAACACATAGATAGCCTGCTCAGCCGGATCCAGTATCATTGCCACAAGCGCAGACCTGGACAGTTCGCAATGGCAAATCTTCCTCCGGCTAAGGGAAAAGCTTCGTGAATATAGTAAGCATGCTTGAGTTCCTTTACGGATACGGCCTATTCGTAATTAATACTGGGTGAATATGCAGCGATGCTCGAACAGATGCAACTCTCAAGTCTGAGCCCATCTAGTCCCCGCGACTTGCGCTTCCTTGTGGATTGGATGAAAGCGCCTTCGATGGGGAATGTGTATCTTCTCGGCCCAGACAGCGACATATGGGACAAACCGGATCATCTGGACATAATTTCTAGCAATCCCAGAGAAACTGACAATTCAATATCAGGATTGATCACAAAAGTGTTGATTCATTGGTACCATCGCCTCATTGGGAGGAAAATCACGGTGCGTTGTGCAATCCTTTTCGTACATCAGTGTCCCGAGTAAAGTTATGAGCAAATGTTGACAAATGAAAAAGAAGCTAAAGGAAGAGGAGTACGCTGCGAATACAATTTACGACTTCCAAGCCGGTCTAGAGCGGATTTCCAGATTGTTGATAACAATGATTGCCTCAATCCTACCAATCATATCAATTGTCGTGTTATACTTGATCGACAGCATGTTAAAGCGGCTGGGGGTGATTGGGTTATTCACGGCGTTGTTTTCCCTTGCGCTTGGGCTTCTCACCAACGGAAAGCCTATTGAGGTATTTTCGGCAACTGCAGCGTACGTATCTCTCTTTCTATGTTCCCCATTTCATAAAAAGCACTGACTGAAACCTATGCCACAGGTTCGCATCTGTGCAGATTGTATTTGTCGGTACAACGACTAGAAAGTCGTGAAGATATGAGCGTGCAACATCTTTGAGTGTTAGGGCGCATCTATCTAGTAACCGACAACATGAAGCATGCATTCGCGAGACGTAAGTGGTATAATGATGAAGAAGAATAACGATGAAGAACAACTAGCTTTGTAGACGGGAAAGCCTCTTTAATGTCGAGAAACTTAGGAAAATATGCTACAGCTCCAGCGCTCGGTGGCGTTAGAGTCTGAGGATTCAATGATGACTGATGAGACAGGAGCGCATTACATCATTTCCAAAGACTATTGAGAGAAACACGACAATGGTAAATCTCCGATTCCGGTAGCAGTATGCTCAACTTCCACAAAGTTTCCGAGACCGCAAAAGTCATTGCTGTTGCTGTTGTTGTCGCACTTGCTGCTCCTGTATAGGAGACGATTGAAGCGACGGATGCCGCTGTTGTGCAGCTAATCGCCGAGCTTCTAAGTCTTGCTTTTCCTGTTGCTGTCGCGCCTCTAACCAAGCCTCGAGATGTCATTATGGCAAAACGAGCGGCTGAAATTCCTCGTGGGAGCTCCATGAGGAGATGATACATGACCTCTATGTGGAGAAGGAGAGACCTCTTAAGGAAGTCATCGAGATTCTCGGGACCCGGCACAACCTCAAGTGAACATCCGCGCATACTATTCAGCAGCCCAAACTCTTACTTAACGTATTTCAGGAAAACTCATCTCGAACGTAATGTTAAGAAATAGAGATGGCCGCTTGAGGAGATTATTGACACCATGGGGCCAGTGGAACTGGAGATCGAGCCTTACAGTGAGAGACGGAGATTGTAGAGAAGAGCCGAATGATGAGCAAAACTTGGATGACGAAGATATACATGGACAACAACGTCTTCTTATCTTCATCCCGGCGAGAGGTGATTAGCAGGGATACTGAGACTTCGATTGAGATGACACTTTCTTTAAAAATCTTGGAAGGAAATACTGTATAACCGTTTATAACCAAACCGCGCCAAGCCAGAAGCAAGTAGCGAATTCGGAGTGAGGTTGGCGTAAGCATCTTAATCCTACCCCAAATATTAAATCTTTAGTTCAAACCCTGGCAAGCATGGCTCAATCGGCATTTGCCACCGTCGTAAATCATCCGGGCTTTTGATGTCGCTGAAAAATGCGCTGCTGATAGCTGCGAATCTTAGATTCTCGGAATATGGCCGCTCTAGGAAAGCCATCATAATCAAGTATATCGCTCGCCGTTCATGTGGATCGCATCTAATTGCTGCTTCTGGTACTTGTAAAAGGATTCATCAGCAAATAGGAGTCTATGATCCCGGCGGTGGTGAAGAAGAGGACAATGCTGAAGATGAAAGGGCGTGCAGGTGTCGACAATTCCGCTGTACTAGCGCGGAATTACGTCGTTCATCCCACCTTCATTCATCCCGAGGTCAAAGCCTACAATTTATTCTTCTTTTGCAATACCTCTATATAAGACCTAGATCTTCTTAATTGCATCCCTGAACTTTCACTTCAAGTCTTTTATACCATTATCTTATTTTAATTCGTACTTCTCGCATAATGAACTCTCAGCAATTCCGAGAAGCAGCCCATGCTGCAGTTGAAGAAAGTACTACATCCCCTCTCTAAAGCCATTGACCTCCCCAACTAATTCCAATCCATAGTCGCACAGTACTATGACACCCTCCCTTCTCGACCCGTCCTCCCATCCGTAACACCAGGCTACCTACGCCCTCTCCTGCCAGACGGTCCACCGCAAGACGGCGAGCCATGGCCCGAAATCCAATCCGACATCGAGCGCGTAATAATGCCGGGTCTGACGCACTGGCAATCGCCCAACTTCATGGCCTTCTTCCCCGCGAACTCGTCCTTCCCGAGCATGCTGGGGGAAATGTATAGTTCGGCGTTCACGGCGGCGGCGTTCAATTGGATATGTTCGCCTGCGGTGACGGAGCTCGAGACTGTGGTTATGGATTGGGTTGCTAAGCTGATAGGGTTGCCGGAGTGTTTTCTTAGTAAAGGGGAGGGTGGGGGGATTATACAGGGGACGGCTAGTGAGGTTGTTGTCACGGCTGTGGTTGCTGCCAGGGAGAGGATGTTAAGGAGGAAGTTTGCAGACATGGAAGAAGGCGAAGAGAAAGAAATGAAGATGTCCGAAAGGCGAGGGAAGCTGGTAGCATTGGGTGGCGAACACTCTCACTCTTCTACACAAAAGGCCGCCATCATCGCTGGAACAAGATACAAATCCATCCCTTCGCCTCAAGAGAACGGATTCAGAATCACAGGATCCGCGTTAAGAACCACGATCGAAGAGTGCAAAGCCAAAGGCCTCGAACCGTACTACCTAACCGTAACTCTCGGCACAACGGCAACCTGCGCCGTCGACGACTTCGCAGGCATAGCATCCATAGCAAAAGACCACCCAGACATCTGGATCCACGTCGACGCCGCCTACGCCGGCGCCGCGCTCGTATGTCCCGAATACCAACACCACACGGAACACTTCTCGCACTTCTCCAGCTTCAACTTCAACATGCACAAATGGCTCCTAACAAACTTCGACGCTTCCTGTCTCTTCATCCAGAAGAGACGCGACCTCACAGACACATACAGCATCACGCCCTCGTACCTCCGCAACACCTTCTCAGACTCGGGTCTCGTGACCGATTATCGAGACTGGCAGATTCCACTCGGTCGCCGGTTCCGCGCGCTAAAGGTATGGTTTGTGTTGAGGAGTTACGGCGTCAATGGATTACGAGCCCATATCAGGAATCATATTAAGCTGGGAGAGCTCTTCCACTCTCTTGTTGTTGAGAGGAAGGATTTATTTACCGTGCTTACTGGACCGGATTTCGCGCTTACCACTTTCACTGTGAATCCGCAGAAACAGACGAAAGAGAGAAGGGCTTCGAGCACGGCGGCTGATCACCCGGATCCGGCGCATGGGGCTTATCTTAATGATTTTACGGCGGATGCGGAGGGTCAGTGGAGAGCTGATGCTAATGTCGTTACGAAGGAGGTTTATGAAAAGGTGAATGAGATGGGGGAGTTCTTCTTGACTGGGAGTGTTATTGGTGGGATTTTTATGATTAGAGTTGTGTCTGGGAGTCCAATGGCCGAAGAAAAGTATCTGAGGAGGGTTTTTGAGGTTTTGGTTCAGGTGGCGGAGAAAGTGCTGGAGGAGAAGGAGGGTGCGAGGGCGGAGAAATAGGGAGAGATGATGAGGTGGGCATTATAAGATCTAGGGGCATCTGTACATAGACTTTAGAGGACTAGTGTCACCAAGAATGTGTTGCGAAATAATGGATGAAGATTGTTGCCGTTCGAAAAGGGAACCGGCGGAGGCGAAAAGTGTCAGAACTTCTTGCCTCCTTCAAGACGCTGGAGATGCGAATGTCATAATCCGGATCGGAAGTGAAACCTTTGAAGCTTACTTGAGTTCTAATCTCCTGCAATCGATCTCAATCCCCACACTGGGTATTCATCCCATAAAGCATTCGACCTATCCCTATATCATACACACCTCCCGCTGCTCCCAATCACTGCAATCAATTGGCGTTTCGCATATCATCAGTACCTCCTCCCCACCTCAACCCCTAGATTCTCATCCGCATTAACCATCCCCCTAGCCGTCGGCATTGCCTTTCCCGTAGCATGATCAAACGCCTCCCCCTTATACTCCCACCCACCATCCTGAATAAAGAAGTCCACCTCATCAATGATATCCCAAACGACATCTTCGGCAATCTGTTCCTTGAATCGATCACCTATAGCTCTCAACTTCCTGCCTTCGGGGATAGAGGGAGTGGCAGAGGAGGAAGCTCCACCCATGTCGACGTCCTTGGATGCGAGCCCGGATGGCGGACACCAGAAATCAGGTCCGAAATTTACTTGGGCGATGCCGCCGTTGAAGACGGCGATGGCCGGGAAGTATCCGACCATTCCGTCATCGAAACCCGTTCGGGCGCCTGCTTGAGCTGAGGGTGCGCTCGCGGGTGGTAAGAAGGCCAGAATATTCTCAAACGCGATTCCGACCTCTTTCCCATTCTTGTAGACTTTTATAACGGAGTTCGGCAGAGAGCGCAAGCTAGCTTCCTCATGGTTTGGCGATGGAGTTATCTTAGGCGCTGGACCGCGATCGGAGTAGCCTTCCATGGCTTTCGTGGCGGTATAGTCCATGGTTTCGAAGTAGAAGTTTCCTTTGTAGGGGACGGGGATGCGGTCGCGGATTATGTCGAGGGGTTTGTCCATGTTGAAGGGGTCTTTGGAGGTGTTGGTTGGGGTGTCAAAACCGTCGCCAAGATCGACGGCCGGGTTGTAGATGCCTTCGACGACTTTGCGCTGTAGGGAGAGGGATGGGAGTTGGATCTCTAGCCCGATGACATCGCCCTCGCGAATATCTAGGTCCGTTATGAGTTCGACGGGAGCTGGTTTGCCGTGTGGAGGTCGAGACTTGGCGTGTTTACTCTTCACGCCTTTTGGGAGAGGTTTGAAGATCTTGTTGGCGCGTGAACGGTGTATTGTCTCGAACCTCAAATCCGTGATACCGTAGCTATACCCATCAAACCCCACAGGTGCATCCAGTGGTGCTTCTCTCCTCGCCCACCCCATCCTGACATGCGGTTGCGCGACTGGCTGACCTGTTTCGGTGAATGTAGGTATCGCAGGTCCTTCTGGAGGTATGCCTTTCAGGACCTTGACTTCGTAGTAAAGGCGACCTTCTCGTGCAACGACATTCCCTCGCCCCATTCTCCATCCTTTCTCGTTCGTGATGATGGTCGCAGAGTCGTCAAAATGGAACCATTTGTCTGTGTCTTCATGGCTCATGCGTGGACCGAAAGGTCTCGACTCGGATTGACGATAGAATTGTTTATGGCGAAAGTGAGGATCGGCGACGCAGTGGGCATAACGGTAGCCCTTCTTATTCCAAGCATGATCAACCGGTTTCTTGAGCTCGGTCTGCCCATCTGGCGCAAATATGGGATGAGGTTCATGCGAAGCCAACAGGCCGTCTTTTGGAGCTTCATAGTCTAGTAGCTTTGGCTCAGGAATGCTATATCGCATTGGTGACGGTGCGGAAGGCCGTTCAAGCTTGCGCTTAGGGTTCGGTGTATTGCCACGTGTGTTCGCAGAAGCCTCACGCTTCTTCAAGGTCTCCCTCTTCTCTCGCTGTTCGCGTTGCGGTGCCTTCGGACGAGCTCGAGCTGCCGCGTCAGGATTGGGATTGAGGGGAGAAGATATGGCGGGAGCATGGTCTTCTTCTAAAGGACGGCGAAGCGGAGGAGCTATGCTTGGGGTACTGGCGCGCGATTGATTCTGTGATTCAGACATAGTGGTGGGAATGTGTTGGGGGTTCAGTGATGGAAGACGGAAGCTCTCGTGCCTTGGTGTTGCGTTGATCGCGTCCCACATCGGCGGCAGCTCTTGCCGATCGTGAAAAGTTCCCGCCCACAATTTTCTTGTCCCGCATTCACCTCAACACCACCCGCACTCTGACTTGCTCTTCGCAACCGTCTACTCCGTACGGGTCGGCGTGTCCAGTTCATCTCTCGTCTTTCTTTGTATGTTCAGCTCTCTGTGCTCATTTGAATGTCTTCCGGTGCTAATTGAGTATGCAGTACACCCCTCCGCTTACGATCGCACCCACTCGAAACCTGTGATTCACCACATTGACAATGCCCAAAGCACCGAAATCACCCGGTGCGCGAGAAGGGCAAAGGCATAATCCGCTCACAGAAGACTACGTCCCGTCGAATCCATGGAAGCAAAAATCTGGAAAGAGGAAGAAGCGCGGCAAGGACGAAGAAGACGAGGAACACTTCGTTGACTCCAAGGCATCGCGGAAGATCCTGGAGATTGGCCGAGATTTGGCAGAAGAAGAGGAGAAAGAGCACGCAGTACGAAGACCGCCGACAGCGAACCCCGCATTCGACTGGGATACTAGGTTAGGAGAGGACGATAGTCTAGAGGAGGATGCAGCAAAGTACGAAGACGAAGAGGCATGGGGCGACGAAGAAGAAGAGGAAGTCGAGGAGGTTGAAATCGATCCCAGTGATTTAGCTACCTTCCACAAATTCATACCCACAGACGAGAACCCTATAGTGTGGCCGGGAGAGGAAGCAGAACCAGCAGGTCCAGGCACAGATCTCGCAGCACTCATCCTCGAGAAGATAGCCGCACACGAAGCCGGACAGCCTTCACGACCAGAAATACTTGGACCAGGAGATCCAGAAGATGCGGTTGAGCTACCTGCGAAAGTGGTAGAAGTATATTCGAAGTACTAGTTCAACCTCCCTGACCCATCCCGCATTCACTAACCTCGCACCTAGAATTGGTCTCATACTAGCCCGCTACAAAGCCGGCAAACTCCCCAAACCTTTCAAAATCCTCCCTACAATCCCAGCGTGGGAAACACTCATCGGTATCACCCGCCCAGAGTCATGGACCCCGAATTCGCTATACGCCGCCACACGTCTCTTCATGTCCTCGAAACCCGCTACAGCCCAACAATTCCTCCACACAATCCTCCTCCCCGCAGTCCAAGACAACATCCGCGAAACCCACAAACTAAACGTACATCTTTACGGCGCGCTCAAGAAAGCCCTCTACAAACCCTCTGCATTCTTCAAGGGGATCGTATTCCCACTACTAGGCGAAGGAACATGTACACAGCGAGAAGCGCACATCGTCGCCTCTGTGGTAGCTCGAGTATCCGTGCCAGTCCTCCATTCGGCAGCCGCATTACACCGGCTCTGCGAAATGGCCGCCGAGCAGATGAGTTCGGATCCCGACGCCGCGGGCCCGGTAAACATCTTCATTAAAGTGCTGCTGGAGAAGAAATACGCGCTACCATATAAAGTTGTCGATGCCCTCGTCTTTCATTTCCTCCGATTCCGCGCCACGACTACGAGTGGGCCCGACGCGATGGCCGTGGATGATGAGAGTGTGATTGGTGGTGGTGACAAGGGGAAGCTGCCGGTTATATGGCATCAATGTCTTTTGGCCTTCGCGCAGAGATATCGAAATGATATTACGGAGGATCAGAGGGAGGCGCTGTTGGATTTGTTGCTTTCGAGGGGTCATAAGGCTATTGGGCCTGAGGTTCGGAGGGAGTTGTTGGAGGGAAGGGGCAGGGGGATTGTTATTGAGCCTGAAGGTGTGGGGATTGGGGGAGATGATACTATGGTTATGGCTGTTGATGCTTAGATCAAGTGTGTAAAATCAACTGTGACCTTATGCAGGTGGTGTTTGGCGACCCAAGGGCGCTATTTAACTTGGGATATGGAAGATTCAACGGACGGTATAGTGGTCAGAAATGTTCAATCCGTATCAAGCTCGTATTTTGTCATCCAAAGACCTTCAGTCCATTCCATTTCCATTCACTCTGTTCATCATCGACTTTTCCACCGGGTTCCAGATCCATTCTTGTCGACCACTCCATGCCATCCCATCCCTCTACTCAGAGCTGATATCGACTTTACTCTTATCTAATCTCACAATTAGCGTCATCCCTTCCTCCACTCCCATCCATCCACCCAAAGAATCAGAACTAGACTCGAAACAATACTCACAGAAAGCAACAAACCCCTCAATCTGCTCGTACCCCTTCTTCGGCTCCGGATAATACCACGCCGCATCCTTCAACTCCTTGTCTCCCGCACTGATGGTGTAGTAGGAGGCGACACCTTTATAGGGGCAGGTGGTGTGGGTGTTTGTTGGGCCTGTGAAGTGGGATTTTGTGATTGAATAGGGAGGAAACTACAGGGCGAAGGGTTAGGTTCAGACAGAACAGGATGTGGGATTGGAGGAGTATTATTGATGGGTGAGGGAAGGCGGTGGGAGGTTCAGGGGTAATACATACGTAGATATTCCCATCCACGACTTCATACGAATCCGTCTCGGCGAGCGTGACGCCGTTGAACTTCGCGGTTGCGTGGGGCATTTTGGAAGCTTTGGTCTTTGTACTGAAACAATTGCCCATGTATTTATTTGCTGTTGTATATAGGGAACAAGTAAGTAGGTAAGAAAAGGCGATTGAAGCAATTGACTTCAAAGTTCAATGGATGTAAGGTGTTTATATGATTTGAGGTCCACCGCTTACTGGAGTGATTTGAGTTGATTCTGGAAACTCTACTTCGAGCTGAAAGCTATTCGTGTCGCTGTTGAATGCATGATTCGGAATCAAAAGTATCCGTGCTCCATGCCGTCGTGAAGGGAGCTCTTATCGATAAGGCGAGGGGTCTGGCCCAAATTGCCAGACGTTGGGCCAGAGGCTTGGAGGACCTCCACTCACCATGACACAAGCGAAACCTTTCAAAGAAACCGTCGGGCTCGGAGAGTCATTGCCGCTCCTCTATCTTCGTACAGGTAGGCAAGTCATGATTATATTCCTCCAAACGAGGCCTAAGTGGGCCGAGGGGAGGCAAGGGACGAATTATGGCGTAATGTGCAATGTATTAGTGATCTGGGGACTACTAACCACATACAGAGATCTGCTAGGTATGGTACATGGAAAAGATAGAGTGCTAAGAAGTTGCAGTCTAGTAATGGATTATTCAACACCATGACGCGCGGAGAAGAGTCGCAAGGAGATATTTGATTGGGGAGTTTATCATGTGCTGGGTTGATCATCTTTGGTATCAGTAAACAACTGGGAGCTCTCATTAACCGGCAATGTCGCTCTTGGTGGGAGCGAGGTGTTGAGAAATTATGAGTGGACTTGGGATGGTATAAAGGCAGTAGTCCTTTCAAGACTATATTTGATATCTCGAACTAAAAGATTATCTCAACCCAAAGAATAGCTCTATAACTGCAACATTATGGCTCCAAAGATTGTTCTCGTTATAGGTGGAGCTGGTGCTCAAGGACATCCGATTGTGAAAGGTATAGGTTCCTTTCAAACGTAAGGTTGACACTAAAGACTGATCAAACCAACCAGCCCTCTCAAACGATACTCAATACGCTGTTCGAGTCTTGACTCGCAGCCCAAATGGAGAATCCGCAAAAGAGCTACTCGCCCTTCCCAACGTCAGCATCATCGAAGGTGACTCTCAAACTGAATCAGACCTTCGGAAAGCCTTCCAAGGAGTCGACATGGCTTTCGTGAATCTCAACAGCACTGCGCTCGGCATCCGGGCGGAGATGTACTGGGGTACTCGCATTTTCGAAATCGCTGTTGAAACCGGCGTCAAGCATTACATCTGGTCGGCACTCGAAGATGCTCTTTTGCTCTCCGGATACGATGAGAATTGTCGCGTGGCTCATTATGAAGGGAAGTCCAGAGTGACGCAGTGGATGAAATCTCGTCCACAAACGCCTATGAAGTGGTCAATTCTTACCACCGGACCGTACATCGAAATGCTGTCGGAGCTATTGAGGCCCTCGGAAGGAGAAGATGGGACTTGGGTGTTCAGATTCCCTTTGAAGGATGGTGCAATTCCATTTGTTCATCTTGACGATATCGGCAAACAGGTCCATTGGCTTCTCAACAACCCCTCTGAGTCGGCTGGTATGAACCTGAAAGTGTCGGTCGAGCATGCCAGCGGGGAGCATGTGGCTGAGAGCTTCACGGCTGTCACTGGAAAGCCTGCTCGCTATGAGTCCATTTCGGCGGAGCAATGGATGAAGGATACTCCCCCGGGCCCTCCAGAATACAGGATGGGGCAAGATTACGAGGGAAACAAGCCCGAGGATCCGACGAACATGAAGATCGGGTATAGTTTCAGCAATTGGTGGAATCTGTACCAGCGATCGGGAGGCAACGTGGGGTTGCTGAAGACAGACTATGCGCTGTTGGACCGCATCACACCAGCTAGAGTCAAAACTGTGGGTGAGTGGATGAAGAAGATTGGATATAATGGTGAGAGGCGTAATGTTCTTAAAAGCTATCACGGGAAATGAACCAGAGGCAACGGGCGTGGAACTTGGACGGACAGGAAAAAGGTATATTTGTTCGAATACGTAGAATGAAGGTTGAATGAGAACATATTTGAAAACTAGTCTTCGAGAACTTGAACACGCACTTAGCTATTCGAGGGTATCTCTACCGTAGTTCTCAAAGCAAGAAGTGGGTTAAGGTCCGGATACAAGGAGAGCTGACTGTAGCCCGGCAGCATATGAGGGCTTTGTCGGTGAAAAGGCGATTTCGCGGATCCACAGCGGGTCTGGTTTTGCGCTACTCGGCGGCGGTGAGCTTCAGGCCAGGACAAGATGCTTAGAAGAGCATTCTCGTCCCCTATCCCGAGATGTGTAGACACAATATTGTGGCTCGCGCATTGTGATAAGCCACAATATCCCCTTGGGCCGCACACGTGCCCATCGCCCGGACGCCAGAGTCAGGGGAATACGGGAAAGACGATGTCTGAGTATCGTATTATTGTCAGGAAAGTAAGCAAAGTCAAGAATTGCAGAATGACCTGAAAATTTGCAAACGTGGAGGGTGCATGCAGAAGGAAGAATAAATAGCGCGTGGGAGTGAATGTTGAATAAGCCCCCTTCGGAGAGCGATGGATATGCCCTGCCAGCGGAAGTGCTTTCATCAAAGGACGGCTAGCGAGCGGATTGCCTGGTTTTCATTGGCGTTTGTGCTTATCTCTTGTTGAAAAGCAACAAGCCAAGGGTCGGCAGCTTTTACTTCGTCATAATAAATCAGCCTAGCAGAAAAAAGTTGTAGCTGAAGCTCAACCTCCAACACCAGAAAAACTATCCCTCCTCCGCTCCCTCATACACGCGCGACCTCCATCTCCGGTGCTTCTCTGGTCTTTGCTGATTTTCAATGGCACCTATCATGAGGCCCTTCGCCTCTGCCAGCATCTTGGCTCAGGTTCAGCTGGCTGGACGTCGTGCCTATGCGACCTCCCGTCCATCGCTCATCGCCAACAGAGCTCGTGGAACTCCGCGCCCAGCTTTCCACAAGACCGCCCTACGTCAGTCCATTCGACAAGCTTCGACTGAGGATGTTATCAATCCTGCAACAAAGGCCAAAGCAAAGAAGGGAGGCCGCGGCTTTCTAAGATGGACATGGAGAGCTACTTATTGGTCTGCAATCGGAGGGCTTGTCTACGTTGGATATGGCATCTGGGAAATGCGCCATCCCGATGACCAGCCTGACCCAGATCCATCTAAGAAAACTCTGGTCATTCTGGGTACGTTGACTTCATTCCCGCCGATGTCCATATGGCCTCCTGACGTGACGATGACTAGGTACTGGCTGGGGAGCTGTCTCTTTGCTCAAAAAGCTCGATACCGAGAACTACAATGTTATCGTAGTATCACCGCGCAATTACTTCCTCTTCACTCCTCTTTTACCGTCATGTACCACCGGAACCATTGAGCACCGCTCTATCATGGAGCCCATTCGAAACTTCCTACGTCACAAAAAAGCGGCGGTTAAATACTACGAAGCAGAAGCTACAAAGATTGACTATGAGAAGAAATTGGTCTACATTAATGATGATTCAGAGATCAAGGGAGACGTCTCCTCCACCGAGATTCCCTTTGACTTGCTGGTTGTAGGTGTTGGTGCTGAGAATGCGACTTTCGGTAAGATAATTCTATGGTCGCAACATAATAACAATAGCTTATCAATTCATCAGGCATTCCCGGTGTACGAGAGCACAGTCTCTTCCTGAAAGAAGTCGGAGATGCCCAAGCGATCCGTAAGCGCATTATGGACTGCTGTGAGACTGCCATCTTCAAAGATCAGAGTGTCGAGGAAGTCAAGCGCCTTTTACATATGGTGGTCGTCGGTGGTGGTCCCACTGGCGTCGAGTTTGCTGGCGAGCTCCAAGACTTCTTCAACAATGATCTAAAGAAATGGATCCCTGACATTACGGATAACTTCCACGTGACGCTTGTTGAAGCTCTTCCAAATGTATACCCACTCTGCTCGCCTTATGAAAAGCCAAGAGCATATATTGACGATATTACAGGTCTTACCCATGTTCTCCAAACAATTGATCGACTACACTGAGAAGACCTTCAAAGAAGAGACCATTACCATCCGAACAAAGACCATGGTCAAGAACGTGACTGACAAATTTATCGAAGCCGAATTCACGGGACCGGATGGCAAGAAACAATTGGAGAAGATTCCTTACGGTCTACTCGTGTGGGCAACCGGAAATGCCCTTCGCCCAGTCGTCAAGGATCTGATGATGCAAATCCCAGCCCAGAAAGACTCCCGTCGAGGTCTCGCCGTCAACGAATACCTAGTTGTGAAGGGAACAGAAAACATCTGGGCTGTCGGTGACTGCGCCGTCGCAAACTACGCCCCAACTGCTCAAGTCGCTGCTCAAGAAGGCGCTTTTCTAGCCCGCCTTTTTAACCAGATGGCGAAGACCGAAGAGATTGACCAGCAATTGAGGACACTCTCGGAGGCCCAGGAGAAGGCACCTAGCCAGGAGACCAGAACCAAGATCTTTGAGGAGATAAAAGATCTTCAAAAGCGCTTGAGGCGTGTCAAGCAAATGGGACCTTTCGAATACTCTCATCAGGGCTCTTTGGCATATATTGGATCCGAGAAGGCCGTTGCTGATATCAGTTGGCTGAGCGGTAATTTCGCAACCGGTGGTACTTTGACATATTTCTTCTGGCGAAGTGCCTATTTGAGCATGTGCTTCAGCAGTAAGTGGTCTTCGATGAGCCGATGTACTTGATCATATACTAACGATATCGCAGCTCGCAACCGTATCCTGGTGCTCGTTGACTGGGCCAAGTCCAAGATGTTTGGACGTGATGTCTCCCGCGAATAAATTCTTTTCTTCGGAAGATGGTATTTCTAGGGCCAACTCTCCTTCGCCACCAGTCGCTCAACCTAGAAGCCATAACATCCTGGCAAATCCAACAATCCACATATACCATATTTGGACCCTTTTGTCCCTGTATATCTTCTGTAATGCTACAATTCTACTTCTAGCGGACTGTTTTCATTACCTACTATTTTCGGAGTCGCGGCGATTTATATTTCGCTTGTTGGGTATAGAATTGATAGATCTTGTGTCTCCTCGGGTGCTTCTGGCTTTTTTTAATAGAGTTTTTGTACATTTACTAGAGCTTCCAACGAAAGAATTGATCGCATTTACAATCATGCTTCTGCAGCCCATGACTTCGATGACTTGGGATCTTTGATTAATGTGGTTCATTGATTGGAGCGCGATGCATAATGGCGGTCTTTGTTTGAGATGCAGTCCAGCATCTCGCGATCGATCTAGCGTCAGGGTCCATTGATGACGTTCATGATCCTTCACCTTCAACCTCTCGCGACGCGAATGTCTATGCTCCACCAACAAAGGATTGAAGTTGAACTTCAAAGGCGGCATGACGGGCTAACTTTGACCCCGATGCTATGGAAGCGATATTTCAATGACCGCATGTAAATGTCTATAGCTACCTAGGTACCTCCATTGGCATACATTCAAATATATGTATTTTCATTACCCCAAAATACCTCTCCCATCCCCAAATTCCCAAACTCTCATCCTCAACTCTACTCACTACTCCAATAATCCCAATACGCTAACCCAAAACCTCGAAAATGGGCATAACCCACAGCACAGCGCGCTACCTAGCGCCCGCCTCCTTCCTCTTCGACTTCGCCGCCCAGCAATACGGCATATTCTCAAGCCCGAATATGAAAGAAATTCATGATGGAAATCTAGCGGCTTTCAGTCCGCAGCCGTATTTCATTGGCGGCTTCTTCTTTCCGCAGCAGATCGTGCAGTTGGTTTGGCTTTGGAAGTTGTGGAAAGGGAAGGAGAGTGGGTTGAAGCAGGAGGAGTTGAAGGAGATGGTGGATTATGTGCCGGTTTATGTGTTGGGGAATTTGTGCATTGGGAGTGAGTATTCGCCTACGCTCTCGCAACCGTAGCTGGTCTGACATGTTCTCCGCAGCCTGGATGTTCTTCTGGAACGCCAATGATCTTAAAACTGCCAACATCTTCGTCATCATAAACACCGTTTCCCAACTCGCCTATATCACCACTCGCCTACAGCCTCTGAATCTCAACTCGACGCCCTCCATCCTCACCCACACAGTCGCGAAAACCTTCGCAGGCATCGGTGTCCTAGATTTCCTCCACAATACGTCCGCTGCCTACTTCAAAGACGTGCCTCCCAACAATCTTGTCAAAGCGGCGACTGGATTAGGCTTTGTGGCAGCAGGTGCTATGAGCGATTGGATCTTTGGAGGGTGTTTGGTGTATGATCTTGTAGCATTGTCTGTTGGGCAGAGCAGCATCGATTCTGGATGGGGAAAGTTGCTTGGAGGGTTTGCGGCTGCGACGGCGGGGGTCGTAGGGTTGAAGAATTGGATTTAGTAGGTGAATACCGCCATATTCTATTTGTTGTCGAGGTTTAAGGGCTGATTTTCTCCCCTGTAGTCCGACGTATAAGAAGACTGGAGGAGGGTATCAGGGTTTGGGGCAAGACGATGTGGATGATAGAGTATGATGGAATGCTGGGCTCGAGGATACGGCAGATGAATGCAGCCGTTGTTTCTTGCGGTTGCTATTACGTTTCTATATTCTTGTTATTTGCCAGAGGGGTCACCTTTTCCGCCCTGCTGGTTAGCTAGTTGAAAGGTCAGTTGGCTAGTAGATGAGACCGATCATGAGACTCCGAGAACGGAGGATACGAATTGTTGTACGATACAGATTCGGATATATACAGGACAGGAATCAACAACTGTTGGTGTAAATATGAAGAATGTCGCTTCAAGCTTCCGTCGCGAATGTTCGGAAGAGGGCTGAGAGATGCAAGAACGAATACATTCACTCCCGGAGGATGGAGGTGGAATTGATGGGCGCTAGGAGCGGATGGCGGGTCGCATGCTTCATAAAGCGCAACACCACGCTTGGCCGAGATAAGGATCCCGATCCGTTATCAGCATCCCACCACACTTTCTTTGTCACACACGCTCCTGCAACAGCCAGAATCAGTAGTAGCCCATCATCCATTATGCCTGTAATCTGGGGTAAGGCCGATGCTATGCTGGGCAGGTCAACAAGTTCGCGGATCACCCGAGGCCGCCGGGTTGACGATGACCTTCTCGCCTTACACCTCTATATCTCTCGAACCCATTTCTTATTGTCTTCATTCGTCCCTCGCGATAGAGTTTGACTATCGGATTTCCTTCTTCTCAGCGATCGAATCTTATTTGTTGTGGCTTATTGATCTTTCCCTTTTCCTATCCGGCGCGTACTTGACTGTGGGGATCCCCGAACTGTACGACGTCAACGGACTATAACCATCCAGCTGCATACTTCTCTTGCGTAGTACTTACACTGTTGAGTCTGAGAGTATTCCCAATTGCCAGGTGTATTTCTACATTTGAGTGCTGTCACCTCTTACATTCAACGTCAGCTGAAAGCTGAGTAGTGGCTGAGACATCTGGACCGCGTGGCTTAGAAGCCTCACCAGTCACCACCTGAACGTAGCGACTGACTGTATGAGGCTTCGCTAAGGGGAAGGCTTCAAGATTATCAGAGTCAGCAGAGGAAAGCAAGAAGAAACACTGAGTGCAGCTCTTGGGTTCATATACCCAGCTGGCCCAGGAGTGGCTTGCTGGTGTTGCCCACAATCCCGCAATCCTCCCCGCAGATGGCAACATGCTACCCTACTCTACCCTTCATCTACTCGAAGCCGCATTACCTCCGCACTGCGAACCTACAAACGACTTCCTAAGGCACCTCTCCGCGACCTTCCATACCTGCGTGCCGACCAACCTCGCATTCATCTCTACACTGCTAGGAACACTGAGTATAGTGGCATGGCTATTTGCACAACTACCGCAGATATTCAAAAATCATAAACTGAAGTCGACATCGGGACTCAGTCTGTTCTTCTTGGTAGAATGGCTGTTGGGTGATCTATCCAATCTCCTCGGTTGCATCTTCACAAGACAGGCATTATGGCAGGTCATTCTCGCATGTTATTATGTCTGCGTAGATTGCATGCTGGTGGGGCAATGGGTGTGGTATGAGAAACTAAAGCATGGAAGACCACTCCGACCAGCATGGAGTCGAACGAGCACATTGGCAGATAATGACGATGACCAAGACGGTATGAGAGAAGTCCTCGACGGCGTCAGTATCGCCAGCAGCAGTCGCACAACTGACCGACCACCAACATCAGATAAGAAAGACCAACCGACGAAACCCACCCTTGCCGTACCCGTGAATCGCTCCAACCCGATGGACGTCTTTCGGATACCCAACTTTGCCCGCTCTCCTGGATCGCCAGGCCAAGGCTCGAGTATGCCGAATACGCCTAGCCAAGGTGGAACACCAGGCACGACGCCCCACCGAACCATTCACCGCCTAGCCCGCTCAAACTCACCCATGCCATCTCCTAAGACGATGCTCTACATTTCCCTCGTGCTAGCCATCATCTCTAATACCTCCACCGCCACTCCACTCCGTCCGTACACCCCTTCTCCGTACCAGGCCCTTAGCTCCCGCTCCCTTCACATCTCTGACGACCAGCAAATCAATGCGAGTGCCGCAGAACAGGCTGGGAAGGTTCTCTCGTGGATGAGCACGTTCCTCTACCTCGGGTCGCGCCTTCCCCAGTTGTACAAGAACCATGTTCGCAAGTCGACAGCAGGGCTTAGCCCCACTCTCTTCGCAGCTGCCTTCTTCGGAAACCTCTTCTACAGTTCCAGCATTCTCACCAACCCCTGCGCCTGGAATGACTACGCAGCAGGCCGAGGCCGAGGCTGGGTTGAGCCCGAAGGAAGCGTCCGCGCCGATTGGATTCTTCGCGCTGCCCCATTCTTCCTCGGCGCAGCAGGCGTCCTAGTCATGGACGCAGCCGTCGGCGTGCAATTCTGGTACTTCGGCGACGGAGACGAAGGACGCGGACGACTCAAACCAGACACTATCATTATTGTCAGCGAAGGCGACCGTGGAGATGGAATGAGGATCAAACGAAAGTGGAGATGGAGGAGGGTTAGTGGGTGGATGCGAGGTTGGGTCCCTAGTGTTTCTGTGGCTGGTACACCGAGCGGAAGTGTTGCGGGTACGCCCAGCTCCAGCATTTCGGGGACGCCGAGGGGACCGAGTCCGGTTCGGAGTGAGAGGGGCGAGAGGGGGGCTTTGGATGAGGCGAGGAGGCTTTTGGGGACGCACAGGACGGGCAGTTCTTATGGGACTACGCCTTAGGGTGTAGGTTTGGTAGTGATCTGATGTTTTATGATCTTTGGAAATTCGCAATTTGCATTGGGAAGGTTGGCATGGCATGGTTTGATGTGGAACAGCATATTCATAATGAGTTTTTTATTTTATTAATTTTAACCAAGCGTAGATTTCCGCCTTTCGCTTTTTTCGTTGTCACAGCATCTAATAGATGATTTATATAGATTCTCCTTTGGTCATTGATATCTAGATATCATTTCACATCTAGTTTTGTCTCGATGCAATTCTTCTTCCACAGTATCATCACTAATCTTGATCAAGCTTCCTCAATACTAGTGTTGTTCATCACCATTACGTCTTCTTCCAATTTCATAGCCTCTCTTTTTCTCAACTTCCGCAACGCCCAAACCCATTGCCTGATTTACCTGAAGCTTTGGAGCTCGCCCGGTCTCCGAGCCATCGAGTAGTTTGTGTCGTGCTTTAATTCAGACCCAAAGAAAGTCCCGTCCCCACACCCGCATGAAGCTTCAAAGGTGTCCACATTGAGCAGAATTTTATTTGCAGCGCAGACACAAGAGCACATCGCCAAGGTTGTCTCATGAGTCTTTAGTGACCGAGACGAACGCGACATCAAACTGATTCCAGTTCAGAGTTTGGTGTCTTCAAGAGTGGATGAGTGTAGGGAAGGGGATAGGGGAAGGGGTTTATATATGTGTACGAAGGGAAAGGAGGAGAGGAAGGGATTAGTAAGCCACATTTGGATCCTCTGCGGGAGAGGAAAGACGGTGACTGGAAGGTATATAATCCCCACTTTCCTTTTTATCAACGACTCTACACATCAATCTTCTGAGCATTGAGTTTTAGTTGGTTGAAACCAAAACGTCTATGACGCACCGGCGATGGTTTTGCGTAGTTGGAGTGGAGATGTGACCAAATGATGGGATGCGGAAGCCTTATGGTCATCTTTTCTTTGGCCTTGGGAAGGTGGGATATGAGTACTAGTTGGGATCAGGGATAATCACCTAACAATTCAGCATTACTGAGTGGTGAGCATGATCATTTCTCTATACTCATGTCCTTCATCACCATTTCAACCTTCATACCTCTCGGGGATTTTTGCCCAACACTCACATTCGACGCTGGCTTTGCCAGATCCAGCACGGTAGTCAGTAGTACCTGGCTTTATCACTCACGCGTCGGCAATGCCAATGACCTTCACCACCACCGCTTCTCCCAGTACTATCCATGCCCTACTAGATACGGCTCCCACACCACCCAAACCCATCGCTCCATCGCTCTCCTCGACTTGCCAATTTTGCAACTCTCCCACATCAGCCGGTGTTGTCGAGTTGATGACCGCACCCCCAAGTTCCCATCCATAACCACGCATAGTCGACCCTTGTTTTTCAATTGACCCTTCTTCTCTAGTGCGGAGCCAAGGCATGACATCAGAAGAGAATTCTTTTTGATTGAGGTGTCCGCGATAACGCGACATCAAGCTTTTTCCCGTCCTGGGTTTGGTACCTGATCTGGAGTCAAAAGCTAGGCTTGTGAGGAAGAAGTAAGACGAAGAAGTGGGGGAAACGGGTTTATATATGTGTGGAGGAGGAAAAAGGATAGGGAGAGAGGGTGCGGGAATTAGTAAGGCGTAGTTCAGGAGGGAGTGGTGTGATTGGCTGTATAAACCTTGCTTCGTCTCTGATTCCCAAGTCACAGACCGATCTTCTGCGCACCACGCATTCATGGAGTGGGTCATAAACTCAATAGATAGGATGGCGATGGCTGTGTGGAGGTTGATGAAAAAGAAGAAGAGGCGCAAACCCATGGTTGGATTTGGATTTGGGGACTTTGGAAGGTGGGGGATGGCGTGTGGTTGCGGGACTTCATGCCCATGATCCAAAAGATTTAGACTCACTGAGTAGTGAGCATCATTACTACCCGACGCTGATACACACCACGACTTCCTTTCAGGAGAAACTCATCCATATCCCTAATTTCTAGCCACACTACTTTTTTCGCCCAACCCTTTGCATATTGCAGAGAGTTTCCATACTCCAAGCCATACATCCACCAGTCGGCGCAAGGGTTTAATTCAAGGACTAAAAATCATAATCCCCACATTCAAGAATTTGCATCATTGTACTCAATTTATTATAGAATTTGCTGCCAACACACCCGAAAGCTTCGAGACCGGACATAAAAGGGTCAGAAATTGCTGGGTGGAATGTAGGGAAGAAGGAAGAAGGGGGAGGGTGAGTAAGGGGAGTTTATATAGCCGTTCAGGAGGAAGAGAGGCACGTGGGATGGAGGGGATTATTAGCCAGCGTGTGGAGGAGGTATCTTCTGCTAGGTAGTGGGTATATGAACATCCTTTCTACTACTTTGAGTTCGGTACTGCGGCATGGCATCGCTGCTGAAGTATCGAGCTATTGTTTTATTAACTCAACAGCTATGCCTTGCGTATAGTCTTGTGTGGAGCCTTAGTGGGTGTAGCCTAGATGACCAGGTTTCTCGATCCATGGGTGGGGTTTGTTAGGGGCTGGAGTTGAGAGTTGGGAAACTGAAGACCAGTTGATAACGTCGTGCTGATATCGGTAACAATGAGCATCATCGACAATCTAAAGGTCGGCATTATTCTTCGCCAAAAGGGACATTTCGAACTATCCTCGTGGTCGCCGCAAAGCACGAGTATTGTCCCTATGTCCAACCATCAATTCGGTATCCTGACCACTTTTTGAAAAGATTCTCTTCCGCCCTCCGAGCCATTGCTGTTTCCAGCGTTCATATTGATCGGATCTGAGATCCCCGAGAACTTCCAGGTCTCATGCCTCGGATCACCGCGGTCGTACTAGCAGATAAGGCGGTGGATTTGGTGCGTAAAGAGCGAAGGGAAGGAAATGGGTGTTTGAATATTCACGAAAGAAAGGGTTGAAACGGTGGAATTAGTCAGCCGACAGCCTTGTCGGCTCTTGGGAGGTGGGAAAGGGGGTAGGTGGGAAAGGGGGTATATGAATGTCTTTTCATTCCATTCTACATTCTATATTTCAACGCTCAACCTTATGGAGTAGTATTGCTGGACATCAAGATCCAGTCCAGCAATACGATCATGGCTGTGTGCGCTGCTTTGGAGAAATATTAAAACACTGCGCGATATATCCCATGGGTGGGATTTCTCGGGTCTGGTCTTCAGCCTTAGTAGATCAGAATGAAGTCACGTTGAAGGCGTATAGTCGGGATATGAAGCGATAAGCGGCGTACGGGATGATGAAAGGCATCACCACTCTTCGAAGTCGACAATAAGCATGCCCTCGGCTGTATACGTATTCCAACCCCCTTTCCAGGAAGCCTTTTTGAGCGTTCCGCGCTCTCCAGGCCATGGCTTGTGCTGGTGATACTCTTTGGTGAAATTTCGAAGTACCAGGACCCCATCGTAAGGACAGTCCGCTTTAGTTTGATAGCCGTTCTAGCAAGACTTGGGTGTGGAGAAGAGAGTGAGAGGTTTTGAAGGTCTTTATGTATTCGGAAGAAAGAGTAGATGGAGAGTGGGATTAGTCAGCTGAGAACTACGAGAATGCAGAAGAGTGTACAAGTCTGCTCTTTTACTCGACAAGTTGGAATACGTCTTCACGACGAAGCCTGAACGCCGTCGAGCTTTGCTTGAGCAAGAGCCTCGACTCACAAACGAAGAGCTGCGTAAGGAGCCTTTCGGAGAGTTATAACCAAAGCAAACGATGGATTCTGGACATGAGTGGGAGTCTTTCCACAGTAAGGGAATAAGTAAAGAGGCTGGATTCGATTAAGTGATAGCATTTACAAATCAGTAGTGAGTAGCACCACTGCCGCTGAGCTCTAATGATCATCATCAGCAACTCCTATTCGAAATATTATTCCCTCCGCCACAACAGAAGATGAGTCCACATTCTAAGCTTCAACCTTAGCTCTTGAAGCTTCGAAACCTTCAGTTCTAGGGGGCGGAGTTGCAGTGTCGAAAGCATTCGCCATTTCTCTGGAGTCTGTCGCAGTTTACTCTTTTGACCAGGCCGTATTTCCAGTGCCAGGGGTCTGGAAACCCATAGAAGCAGCTTGCAGACTGTATCTGAACTCGCGGGCAGATTTTAATGTGGGATGTTCAAAAGGACTGCGGGGTATGCTTGTATATGCTGGAAGACGAGGGAGGTAAGAAGGATTACTAAGAAGAAAGATTCCTTACCGAGAAACAGAGATATAGGCACGTTGGTTTCTTTGACTTCATGAAACTCACTTGCAGAATATTAAACCTCAGTCAGTTAGAAAGTTGACTCCCAAACACTTACGCCTTGGTGCAAATCTGTGAGACGGATCTGTGAGACGGATCCAAAAGAGTGAGAACATCTCCCATGAGCTTCATCTCGAAATTGGGGAGATCTGGTGGGGGGGATCTGGTTGCAATAGCAAGAAATTCCATATAGTGCGCTATATTACTACTAGACGCTGATGGTATTCCTCGTAATCTTTCTGTCTTCGGCGTTCTTCTTAGTTATAGCTATCGTCTTTCAGATTGATCATAAGCAAGTTTCTCCCGTTGAGTTTATTTTGCCTTTAGATCGATGAATCCTGGTAGCAGTCGAGAAACACTGGAGCCCGAATTCCTTGTATTGGGCGCGGAGCAGATTGGCAGAGTCACTTAAGTTGGATGAAATGATACCTAGGGTTCAACGTGAAATACGAAAACAAGACTCATCTCTAATGTAATAATTATGGCAATACCAAGCGCCTTCTGATTCACTGCTGTATCGTCACGCGTATTCGTGACACTTCCTCACCGTCATCGATGATGGAGAAAAGATTTTCCGCGCTTTCACTTGGGTCAAGTCCACTCAATCCACAATCCCCAATCTTAAGTCATAGTAGAACGTTCTCTATCATGACCTCGGCGTCAACCATGGCGCTCATTTCGGCCTGTCCCACTGAACTCATCGAGAATATCACCGAATTACTCGAGCTTGAGGACAACATGGCTTTCCGCCTCGTCTGCAGAGACATCCAGACCAAAACTTTCCGGTTCTTTTGCAAGACTTATCTTCGGAAAATAGTAGTGCGCCTAACCAGTCAAAAGCTACAGTCTTTTGTAGAACTTTCTCGCAATGAGCAGCTGCGCGGCTTTGTACAGGCTGTGGTCATTGAATATGATGAGGATTCACTTGTCGACATTTGCGGATCCGACTATCCTTTCAAACCCGGCTCCTCGGTGTCACAAACGCGTTTCTTCACCATGCATTTCCCGCATGTCCGGAGGGAGATGCGCAGCTGGGGAAATGGTAGACCGCCGAGAAGGTTATATTGGTATGGTTCTGAATGGGGACTACCGAAAGTCAAACTGACTACAGAGTTGGCGGACAGGTACAACTCACTGATTCAAGAAGAGCGTCATATGTTCGATTTGCGGCTTGACTGTCGAATGCTCGCCGAAGGACTCGAGGGGTTTCCGTATCTGAAAGCCATGACACTGTGGGACTGCAAATTGGACTGGTGCGGTCCAACTTTCTGGAAGTACGAGGATGATGCAGTACAGGGCCGTCCCGCAGGTAGATGTTTTCCCATGCATCCCTTTACCACAATTGTCTCGGCTTTCGCATCGTCTCGCAGGCAGTATCGAATCGAAGAACTGGCTCTACGGTTTCAGACAACTTGTAAGCATGTCCTCGACTTACCTGTTGCCCAGATGAAGCAACTCAAAACGTCCCTACAGAGTCTGCGCAAACTCTCCCTTGACTTCTACATGAGCTTTGGAAAGTGGGAATTGAGTGACGGTGCAATCCTTGCAAAATTCCTCCAAAGCGCTCCAAATATCGATGACCTCCGTCTACGCAAATTTTACTACCACGATATGTCGACGACGCCAATCGGGAGGATGACTGTTGGTGCCGCCTTACCCAAGCTGAGGACCCTTTCTTTGGAAGCATCTAATATAGATACTGATGGGTTTCTCGAGATTCTGAATGCATACAAGGGGAGTCTCCAACGTCTGAAACTCGAGTATGTCACGCTTATCTCCAGTGACTGGAATGACGTCTTCTCTCACCTACGCGACATGCCCCACTTGAAAGACGTGGTGGTCCACCAGCTGAGGACCGAAGATAATCATGGATCGAGCATAGATCCTACGGTATTCCGCAGTCCCCAGGGAGTAAGAGCTAGCCGAGAGAATGCGTACCAGGTAGCTCACTATGATATCCCTGATGGTACACAGCGTCGACGGCATGTGAAGGAGGCCGAGCTATGTAGGATCTTGGCGGATGGAGGGAAGCGCCTCGAATGGGACAAAACAGGGGTTTGGGGAGATTTTGCGGGTTCAGAAACTCGCCCAGGAATCGACGACAAGGCAGTAGCTGCTTCTGTTACTGAATACTGCGATACTGAAACCGGTAAGATGATACAACAAGTTTCTTGATAGCATGGCTAATTGGTTCAAGAACGAAGATGGTCCTAGATTCCAGCGGCGGAGCAAGTGAGGCTCAACTTTGAAAAGTTTAAGGGCCTAGATAGAATGAAATGATGTCGGCAGGTGGAGAGGTGGTTGACAGGTTGACAGGTTGAATGGGGTTTTGTAAAACGTCGGCCTCGGCTTTTTCTCGGAGACATGAGCCGCCCCTATCAATGACGGAATGTACAAAAACTCACAGAAGAAAAATAGCGGCGAATAAATTTTTCCGTCATCTTGCAAGATCCCGCAAATAAATGGAGACCTGTAGATGTAGCTATCTACACAAGACTGACACTGACAGACTAACCTTACAATTTCGCTGATTTTCAACGTCTTCTCGATCTCCCTTTTGTGATCCTTGAGACTACAGTATGAGACAATTCTCGCGCCGATATCTCAAGGAGACATTGGATCCAAGCCATGGAGACATTGCTTTGCTTGTATGTTGTTTCACCACGGGCCTACTGGATAGTACGGCATTGAACAACTGGGGTGCTTTCGTAGCGATGCAGACGGGTAAGAACTTTCCCTCGGCCGACCAAGTTACTATAGCATTTCTCCTCATTGAAATGATAATACACTTCCCCAACAAACATCGATTAATTTGTATCAAAGGCAACACCGTTCTGCTGGCGCTGTCTACCGCTTCACTTCCATCAACAAACCATCGTGCAACGGCATCGACTCTCACGTCTCTAGGATCCTTTCTTGCCGGTGCATATGTGACCTTTTTCGTCGCCCGCCGCACCAATAAGTCCAGCCGCATATTCATCTCTCTCTCGTTTCTTGTCCAAGCTCTTCTCATAGCTCTCGCCGCCATCTTGACTGCGGCTGGTCTAGTCCCGCAAGATCCCAGGGGCAGTGGAAAAGAACTCCACAACATCCGAATCTTAACTGCACTCCCACCACTCGCGTTTCATTTTGGCATGCAGATTGCCACAAGCCGGATTCTGGGCTTTAGTGAGCTACCAGCAAATGTCCTGACGAGTTCATACGCCGATTTGATGGGAGACCCTCAACTCTTCTCGCCAAGCTGGAATCCGAAGAGAGATAGGAGGGTCGGGTCCGTGATTCTCATCTTGTTGGGAGGTATTTGCGGTGCCTGGATGATGAAGAAGGGAACGAATATTGATGCACAGATGTGGATTGGGGCGGGTCTGAAGTTGCTGGTCGCGGTTGGGGTATGGCTGTTCATGGCGAAGGTATCAGATGAAACTTTGCCAAAGAGCAAGCAGGACGGAGCGCAGATACCGATGAAAGAGACAAGTGTATAAGTTAATGAAGGCGGCTTGTTTGTTTGTCTTGAATCCTACGGACTTTGGCTGAACTAGAACGGCGGAAGAAGATCACCAAGCACATAAATGTAGAACCTAGCGACTACAACGGGTGCCATCATTTGTCGTACGGCGGACTTCCAAAGCTGCCAAAGTATGGGCAGATTCTATTCTATATGCTACTTTATAAACAAGTTTAAGGATGGCAACTTGCTATAATACCTTGTACTGAGGTTAAATCTGCTGTGCAGGCTGGTAGAAAAGAAGGTGGTAGGCGCAGACCTCTCCTGTGAAAACGTCGAGTGATGACACCTGTGGAGGATAGCTTACATAACCTTTAATGTACACGTGACCGAGATTTTCTCCATCCCAAATTCAATTCAATCATCTCGCAACATAGCAACCACACATCGCCCACCATGCCTCCCCGGCTGAAACTTCTCCAAGCCTATACTTCCCTCCTATCTACATCGTCCGCGACATCTTTCGCCCCATTGCTGGCGCCATTCCTCCTCCCAGCCCAGCAACGCGCCGCATCCATCCTCTCCTCCCTCTCCGACACCCCCGGAAGCTATCACAAAAGGATCAGGCGAGGACGAGGTCCTGCTTCCGGGAAAGGCAAAACAGCAGGACGAGGTCAGAAGGGACAGCATGCACATGGAAAGGTGCCTGCAGGATGGAATGGAGGGCAGACGAAGCTTGAGAAAACACAGCCTGCGAGGGGAAGTCAAGGCCTGCATCAGTATGTTCAACAACGAGTCCTTCGTCCCCCTTCGGCAGCAACACCGCGGTGCTGTTAGGAGGACAAACTGCAGGACTATGCAGGATGACTTTTGTTCCAGTTGCTAATTTTCGCGCTCTTGCGGCACAGGATCTCAGAAAACATGTCTCCACTCAACCTAGACAAACTCCAGAGTTGGATCGACCAAGGGCGGCTGGATCCTTCGAAACCCATCACAATGAAGGAATTGAATGATTCAAGATGCTTACACGGCGTCAAGGATGGCGTTAAGTTGCTAGCGAAGGTATGTCCATAAATTACGTTCTTGACTGCGTCCTGCTTTGAAACAAGCACTGCCACTTATTCTCATCATTTCGACATCCACCAACATGTTCGATACCCGCGATTCCATATGATGCATGCAAGACGTCCTCCGTGCACGTACGATCCAACATGACTCCAAAATCCAAGAATTTTCGAAAATCCACCTACACCGGAAACCCTGCATCACGCCATCCTTCCGTCCTGCAGTCCCGCAAACACATTCTTACCCCGACATCATACTAATCAAACTCCTCCTTTCTCACAGGGCGCCGAACTCCTCAAAACCCCCGTAAACATCATCGTATCCCGCGCCTCCGCCACCGCAATCGCAGCCATCGAAGCCGCAGGTGGAACCGTAACAACGCGCTTCTACTCCCCCGTATCCATCCGACGCGTCCTGCGCGGGCTCACCGACCCCATCGTCTCACTGCAAGCTCCCCCTTCGCTCCTCGCCCTCGCAACTCCAAACCACCCACCTAATCCATCGGAAACGGCAGACGAGGCAGAGCTTGAAGCTGCGTCTATTGCCGAGTCGATGAAGTATAAATTCAGATTACCGGATCCAACGGGTAGGAAGGATATTGAATATTACAGAGACGTGGCGCATAGAGGTTATTTGAGTTATACGGTGCCAGAGGGTGAGAGCCCGAGTTTGTTCTTCAAAGTGCCGAAGGGGCAGAAGGATCAGAAGAGGGTAGCGGCCAAGAAGAAGGCTGGTCCAGCTAGTGTGGATAACAAGATTTGGTAGAGTTGAATGGGGGGTGTCAGATTCGCGTTGTATTTCAAGGATGGCGAGGCGTGGTTCGGTGGAGTGAGAAATGGGGAGAAGAGATCATGATCTTTTTGGATAGGAAAGAGCACGAGGTGACTGGAGAGTTGCTGTATGGTTAGATACCGGCGAGAAGCATGGCATGGCACGGCATGGACATCCTATTCTCTTGTAAGATATTTGTGTATAATATCTCATGACCTGACTAATAGTCAGTTAAAAGGGGTACGGCAGAATTGTGTACACATAGATTCATGGGACAAAGAACGTTTCTTGCGTGTATTTTAGATTCCTCATTGCAGATACCTTCCCGTGCTCGAAGCATTCCGGTCGCGAAAAACCGATGCGGTTGTAAGTTCTAGGTCTGACCGAGTTTTCACATGAATTGAAACAGTCCTAGAAAACACACAGCGGATCCTCATTGCTCGACTTCTCAGGTTGATATTGATGTACATATCTGGAACCGCGTATGGATACGACCGAGAGGTAAAAGCGCTTTACGTATGTAACCACGAAATGAGTATATTTGATTGGCATGGTAGAAGAAAACAATGATGACGAGCAAATTAGGAATAAATGGGTGGTTACTGATGATGCTGGTGTGACAGATGTTCACTGATGAGACGGATAAAGGGTGGTGGAGCCAACACTTCAAACGATTAGACGAACATACATCTGGATTGAGTGCCTTTTTCTTCCGCCTTTTGGGGTAGCCAACCCGGCATATTGTATGAAATGAAGGCGAGTCTCGACGGAGTGTATCCGACAAGTAATAGATAAACCTGATCTAGCTCTCAAGTTACTTAGGGCAACTTTAAAACCTGATAGTGAAAGGGGACTCTGGCCATATCGCTCGTTAGTCTTGACATAGGACTCTTGAGGTTGCGCGGGGGTGTAAGAAAATCCGATAGCTTGGGTTTACGGTGAAGATCTATACTGCGTCATAAATCTACGGAAGAACTTCTAGTTGAGACCGCCGAAGTGGGTATCAGTTGATATGTTTGAGGGTCGCAAGCGTTGAGGCTCTATCGAAAATTGTTGGAAACGAGTGGGAGTGGTCTGATAGATTGCCAATTTGGGAAAACATTTCTACGCCACCGGAAGTGTGCGGAGTCTATGGTGAGCGTCCGTTGCGAAACTGTACCAGTGACCGGTGCATGTACGTTGTGGTATATTCGATACTTTGTCGATAGATGCCTGCATTCGTTGGTTGTTGGTTGGGGGTCAGCACTACGCCGGTTGACCGGTGAGGTGTGTGGCATTTTTGTCCACTGTTGTAGTCAGTCTCCCGTCAGTTCAACAGATATACGGCACAGATGTACAGTACCAGCTATCGTATACGCCCGGCCTGCACCTAAGCAATCTTCTAGACTTGGTTTGAATTCGACATGATACGGAAAACGCCTGAATATTAGTTGTGGAATCATACTTAAGAAGCATTGACATTGAATATCAAGCTAGGCAGTCCATGGTTGACATTGTCAGTGGAGTTGGACATGTAGCCGAAATAAATCTCCTTGTCGCGCGCATCGTCGGCGTTGTTACGTTGCACGTAATCTTCGGAGATGTGACTTTGCGTCGTTGGACTTGGGCATAAGAGCATAAATGGCCAAGTTAGACTTTCAAACAATTTGCGAGAGTGAATATAATAATAGAGTCGGCCTGCATGAGGGGAATCCCAGTGTTAATATTACAGCGCGGGGTGATTGTCCGTGGTTGATATGTCTGTTCCGGATTCTTCTTTCGGGTATGCCGCAGTCCAAAATTGCAATAGGTGGTTCAACACTATTGAATCCGAGTAAAGGGGTGACGATGCAGTGAAGTCCTCTGGACTACATTGGCGGCGTCCGAAATGTCTGTTGCTTAATGTTTCAACATGTATTGTACTTTGCTGTACCCCAACGCTTAAAGTCCGAGACTGATTAGGCTGTTCGCAACGTTGCCAATAGCACAGGTCGTAACGGGTGTCAATGTCGATCGGTAAGCCCAACATACTCATCCGGATGCGAGCAATTCAGAAGACAAAGCGTGACCCTTTGTGCCTTCCTCGGTGTTGCGAAAAGGCATCTTTGACCATATGGCGGCCGGCGTAATACTGAAATGATATTATTGTGAATCCTGATGCATTAGTAGCACTTCACCGGCAAGGACATGGGGTTATGGGTTGCAGAATTTCTCGAAAGTGACACAGGTGCCGAGAAGGCGCCGAGGAAAGTGGTATTGCACCAGAGCGTGGTAAGCGACAGAAACAGAAATTGAGGAGACACTGACAGTGAATGAATGTATAATGAGATGAAGCACTCTGGTTGGTTGTCCTTTCAGGAGGGGGCTTATTTCATCGCTGGGCTGAGTTTGCTCGTGAGAGGTTGTGAAACATTTCGCGCATCTCTAGCCTTGAGTTTACGGCTGCTTGCGGCATCTTGCTTTTAAACGTTGCCTTGCGCTACTTTCTGTCGTGGTTGGAACATGGAAGAAGGTTGACGAAATGTGGACGGCTGCCCCAGAGCAGTGCATGTGCAAGATGCTCAGCTCACTATCTAGCATCCCAGCCAGCCAGTAAGTGCCGAGGAGACTCCATCCAACAAGCATATCGTTGACGACCTCTGTTCTGCTAGGTCGGCTGTGTCGAAGAAGGGGATAACCTGTTCGGGGTTGATTTGGGTGGAAGAAGGCTGAAAGATTTTGATGCTTGACGCAGCGAGAACGGCGATGGAAATATCCGTTCCAGGATGTGCGACGTCAATCATGCTGAGGCCACGGCAGAAGGGCTACTGGCCGCGGGCCCTGGGCGCTTAGTTCCGCTTTGGTTCTGCAAAATCGAGATGAGAATTTTGATCACGGAGTAACACCAGGTGGGCTGCTCCTTGCATGAAGCCGGAGGCTGCTGGTAAAAGCCCGCCGGCATGGGAGTTGAAGAGTCAGATAATCGTTGCCAATTGCGGTAGGTGCGCGAAACGAAGAGGAGGAGGCGTGGGAAATCTGCGGAGGCGTTTGGCCCACATGCTGGCCGCTAATCAAGGCTGCACATGATTCAGTCACGATAGCCTCCCTAATCCCACTATCGACCACGTCAAACAATTGGAACAGGACCAGCGGAATCTGGGAATCTGGACATCTGGACATCTGGATGCGTACACGAGCATGTAGAACATGCAACGTACCTGTCGACACTTGGAACAGCCTTCCTGATGGTCACACACGAAGGAGGCTGGTCGAATAGTGAATCACCGACATGCTTGCATCGCCGTGAACAACAGAGGTGCTAAACGCGTGGCGGCCTGTTCCAGAGATGCACGGAAGTTGAACCGCGTCCTTTCGTGACTTTCCAGCTTCCTACGGCAACGCGAGCTGGTCTCGGAACCAAAGTATATGGTTGTTCCTATTTGCCCGAACAATATGCAAATCGCCAGCTGAGTGTTTCGTATGCACCTCGATCCTGCCCACTAGCATGTACCGGTACAGCAAAAGACCGGACAGGCTCGCTCGTGACACAGTCAGATGTGCGCAAAAGATCGAGGGCCCAAAGTGGCTGCATCTAAATGATAATGGCACAAATGACGGTACGAAAGGACGCTCGAATTCAGGGCAAAGTCACGATCCGTCAGACTGGTGATGGGATGCCTTGGAGTCGGGTCGTCTTACGATGGAGTGGATAATTCCTTTGGAGGCGTGGCGTCGATACTTTGATTCGCCCGACCGAACTTGCTCGCTCGAAGCAGCGGGATGAAAATATCCCCCAAGTGGTGCAATGCAGCATGAGCTCGCCACACTCGCAACTTACGGGACCGCACAGGGGTGAGGAGAGTGGCCGTGTCCACAGCCTCGACACTTCCCAAACGATAGACTTCCGCCCTCATGCGTTGTGTGTGGTGTACGGTGCGTAAGCTGAGGAGCAGTCCCTCCGGCATGCTTCAATCTAGCCAATACGGTAATACATGATCTATCTGCTGGGATCATGGATATGGCATCTCCATACTGCATACTACAGTTGTGGAGGCGTTGTTATCATGGTGAAGATCGATGCGGCAGAGGAGGAAGAGGCCCAGAGTTTGCCTTCGTTCCATGGGTTCCGCTCGATAGTGTAGCACTTTCACTACCGTCGTAATCAACCACCCAATTCAGGACAAGGTCCTCTCGCTCCCCCGAAGGACTCGCACTACCCGAGCTGCTTTTTTGACATGTAGAGGAAACACACTAGCAAGATATCCTTAGCGTCCTCGGCGTCGCAACGCTTCTCGTTAAAGGAAGAGAGCCGAAATAATATGGACGATAGTCATGACAAACACGCGTCGAGACAAAGAACTCCAAGGCGCGGTAAGTCTCAGGCGTCGTGCCGTGGAAAACTAATAATGCTTCCAAATACTGCCTAGACCGTCTGACAGCCAACGCTACCGAATCGCGAACCCAGCCAACTATTAACGTTACCTCTCGTAATATTCAGGGAAAGTTTGCGTGGGAAACCTGCCGCCGAGGCCATAGTGCTCGTATGACTTATGGCAACGGAGAAGGGATGTGTTGGATACTACTATCACCCACCATTAGCTCCACTATATTACTCAGTTTTCGGGATTACGCTGTGGATGCGTATATCATGGGTCTATTAAATTGCGAGCCCAGCCAAGGAGCTCGGGAGGCGAAGGTTTCGATCTGTCGACTGCATCATCACGGCATCAATCCTACCACAGTGATCGTATCACGGACATCACTAATTAACAGGCTCCATCAGCTGGCATTCCACATAGGAGTCAAGGTTGAAACGTATGCATGGGGTAACGGGCACATTTCATCTTAGCTATCTCGATAGGACAAATGCTCGCCAATACCATGCCTCGTCAGACAAGGACTCTAGCCGTTGGCGTCTCGACGGTCGCTTCGTGGTCCAGGCAGAAGGTGTCTAACGATCCATACACTTCGGCGAATCACAAGGCAACAGAACACAGGTTAGTAATGAACGCAGCTGGCGCCTGTTCAAACGCCGTGGCTCCCCCTTGCGTGGCGCCTTTGAGCCTACAGAGTGCATTATCATCGATTTAACATGGTTGCACTATTAGTGCCTCTCCTGGCCCGAAGCAGCCGAAGGGCTTGTGCCATGCCACAGAACGGTTTCTCTTGGCCAAGCGGAATGCCGATTTGAAAAGCAATGCTGTTGTGCTAAAACGAAAAAAGTGATTCGGGTTGACGCAGTCCCGCTCGTCAAGTTGGCCGCATTTTACATCCCCCGTCTGGCGTCTGTGTGTAAATTGTCTTCCACGCACCCAGCATCAGCCAGGCTAACGGTGGGAACAAAAAGGCCGCGGACCCTAGCCTGCTCCCCAACAGGTAGCCTTTTGCTCGGATCCGGTACGGGATTGAGGAGACAACGAGTGCAGTGCGGGTATCGATACGTGTTTCGCAGGGGTGAGCAGTGGTCCTGCGGTGCAGATTGCCTCAACATGGAACCGCACAAATCTGGCCTTTGGCCGTGCCCTTGACGCTTCGTGACTAGCTCGCGTCGAGGCCTTGCGGTGATTCGTTGCAAGCCGGAGGACCGAGGGATGCACTCATCGGGATGCCAAAATTATTTTTTGCAAAAATGAGGATTCTGTTCGATCAGCACACTGCTTCTCATCAGCGGCGTTGGACAGGGTTCGGGCTCGGAAATAGATGGTTTTTAGGGTAAGACAGTCATGATTAGGCCCAGCAAACCCATAGCGGCTTGTTGACGTTCGTATCGACCTGAGTCTGCCTGTGGAAGCGAAACAGCTGGAGACACCACAGCTCTTGCTACTTGTCTGCAGGCCCTTTCTTTGGGGTGTGGTGTGTCGTGGGTGGCAGCGTCTCTCCCAACGAAGGCGAGCCAGGCAAATCAAGCACGGCATGAGCGGAATGATGCACGCTTTCGCTCAGATGAATGCCATTCCAGACCGACTTGCCTGAGTGTCTGATGATACTATTGAATGGATGGGATTCCTGCTTGTGCTCGCGCTCTGCCCTGCTTGCCTCGTCTGCACGACGCTATACGCCATCCCTAACCTCGAGCGCTGCCCGTCTGCTTACGGTAATTAGTAGAAAACTCAGATACAGGCTGGGCCGCCGTCGCGGGATTCGTGGCAGGGCGGTAGCGGCGGTGGAGTTGGGCCAGGAGGACGAGTGTCTGGGTTTGTGTCTGCGTGAGTAGTGTCTTCATGGTTGCGCTCCGCCTTGGCCGGGTGCAGCAGGCCGCTCTGCAGCCGTAAGGGATCTGAAAATTACCATCTCATCAGTCGCTTTGGTGCGCGCGACAACAACAGCCGTGTGGGCCGCCCAAGGTTCCAGCAAGCAGCACCATTATTATGGAGCGGCGCACGCAGCCAGACAAAGCCCGGCCGCCCCTCTCAGGCAGCGCGGCATCGCCTCCCCAGGTGCAAGTCAACGAAATGGCCACCAATCACGGTTGCCGTCGAACGAGGAGCATCGCAGACTGGCTCCGAGCGGCAGACTTTGTCAAAGGCTGGAGAGGCCGGCCGGTGCAGGCACTAGGGCAGCATCGGGCATAGCAGCAGGGCCGCTGGGTGGTGGTCGGCGACAGCGCTGATGGGATGTGAATGTTGCTGCTTTCTGACTTCATAACTCCCAAGCCCTGCCGCCGGAGCGAGAGCGAAAAGCGCAGGCGTGTGCGTGGTTGCGCGTCCAGCCTATCCAAGCCATCACGACTAAGCAGCAGCTGGGTGCAGGCATGGTGGTCATGGACTTGTCCTCACGTTCCCCCTTCGCCATTCACATCCCGGTGAGAGTGAGGCCTGGCGGAGACGTCGTAGCGAATCCCACGGACGGCGGCGTCTCTGCGACCTGCTTGCAACGCCCGCCTGTGCTTGTCGTGCCAGACTGCTTGTCCTGCTTGTCCTGCTTTGTCCCATAATTAACCCGTACGAGCGCAGGCCTATTCCTCTTCGGCCCTTGTTGCTTGTCCGCCGCTGTCCAGTGCTTGCATCCACCCCACCGGCGTCAAGGCGCGGTTGAGGGTTGATGTCAGAAGCTGCTTCTCATTTGGATCAGCCTCTTGGGGCGTTCGTTCGTTCCAGGCATTGGAACCTTCCGACTGCCCATGGACACAGTCACGACTCCGTGTGAATAATGTTTTATCAAATCCCAATGGCCCCAAGCCATGCCTGCTCACGGAAAGCGAAAGCAGCAGCTTGGAATCGTTATACGCCAGCCCTCCCGCTAACCCTGACCGTTGATAACCTCACCATCCTCTTTATTCTCCCAAAGGACCCCGGGACCCTTTAACGTCGCCGCTCCCTTCCTCACTTGCTCCTCCATAGCTGCTCAGTACCTCTCCCTGGAAACAGCGTTGCACTTGTTGCTCAATCGACATATTTGCCAACATACCTCCCGTCGAATAGGCAGTCTCCTTGCTTCAAACATCGGTTACTGCAGCATACAGACTGCTCGCCGAGAACGTTGCCAAACTCACCCATTCTGGCAATGCCGTGATCCCCATCAGACCGACCTTTTCATTGACTAGGCGAAAATTAAAACCATTCTCATGGTCGTCAGCACGTCAACATATCAACTCTCCTAACCCCCCAGAAGCCAAGCAACCTTCACTCCAAACCTCACCAACATCGCCCATATGCTCGAATTACACCTTCCGCAGCCAATGCCTCACGCCGTATCTTCGGAGCGTTCTTTCGATTTCTATCCTTCACGGCCGATTTCAAAGCACGAGCAAAGCAGACCGCCTCTACCGAAGCCTTCACGATCGGATCTCATCCTCAACTCAGCGGTCTCTCGGTTTCCTCCCACGCCACCAACGGATATGACTGGTCCTTCAATAGGGCCGGTGTCTTCATACCAGTATAGAGGTCAAGGGAAAGACATGGGATTGAGTAATAGGGCGGTCAATGGAGGGGCATCGTCACTTTCAGACCCAAACGGCCATGTCTACCATCTACCCCCTCAAAGCGGTCCAAGGAGTGTGATCATGCAAACAAGTCCAACCCCACAACGAGGCCTCACTTCCACGCAAGATCCAGGTCATCGAAGAAAAACTTCGAATAACTCGATAGCTCCAAACCTGAAGACGCCGTCATCAATCGATACTCCACAGGAAGGACTCCCACAACTGGCTGCTGAGGTATGTTTGATTGTCCTTGGAGGACGTTGTTTTAACTGCTAACTTAGTACTAGGTGACGTGTCTTTTCTGGTTCGAGAATTCATCCACTTTGAAGCAGGTGTTAGAATTCAGTCACTCTCCACGCGTACCGATTCAACCGCTCGTCCCGGACGCGATACCTACAACAGGATTCCGGAAATGGGTGGCAACAATATTGACGACTACTCAGGTGGCGCAAAACGTCATTCTATTAGCACTCCTTTTCATATACAGGTTGAAGCAGATCAATCCAGGTGTCAAGGGGAAGCCAGGAAGTGAATACAGACTCCTAACCGTAGCCTTGATGCTGGGCAACAAATTCCTCGACGACAACACCTACACGAACAAGACGTGGGCTGAAGTCTCTGGCATCTCGGTGCAGGAAGTTCACATCATGGAGGTGGAGTTTTTGAGCAACATGAGATACAGCCTGTTCACCTCGAAGGAAGAGTGGGAGAAGTGGCATGTCACTCTTGGAAAGTTTGGCACCTTCTTCGACAAGGCTTCGAGATTGCCCATGCCAGGCCCCATCAGTCCAATTGGACCACCCACGCCATCTTTGCAACTACCTCCGAATCTTCTCCCATCTCCTCCGACCTCACACCGCACGTCTCCACCAACTTTACTGAGCTACTCACCTAGCCGGTCACTGTACTCAAATACTCCATTACTTCAGCCTCAAGCTACTTCGACAGTGGTATCGCCTATTGGACCTCTTCCAGAATTGGCCCCTTTGAATGGAAGGAAGCGAAGTTATGACCAGGGAGTTGAACCGCCCTCAAAACGCCAAGCTCATGGGCTTGCTCCGGTTCCTTATAGCAACAGCAACCTGATCCCCTCGCTTCAAGCTCCAGTGGATAGGCAACTCGAAATTCCAACCATGCACAAGCTGCCACCGCTTCCCAGTCTCTCCATTCCGGCTCTGCAAAGTAATCAGCCACCTGTCCAGATGAATGGTTCTTCGCAGCTTCCAGTTCCAGGCCCTAGAGCGATGTCCATGGTTTATCCCCCTCCTGTCCAATGGAATCAATCCTATTCAACGCCTACCTCTACCGCCGCTCCAGGCTTCCCGCCAAGTCACACACCAACGGCGGGTGATCGATCTCGTCAGGCCAGCCCATTCCCACCATCCCAAGGCTCGTCTCCAGTCAGTGCCTCGTTTCCTTCATCAAACCAACGGCAACTATCGCCTTCGTACTTCCTCTCTCAACGGCAATCCCCTTATCGCCCCGTGCGTAGCGTGACAACTCTTCTTGTGCCCCCGCCTTCCACGTCTATGCATAACCCGGCACGCAATGTTGGGTACGATCAGATGCAGTACCAACCCCTTGGAAGGCCAATGAACGAGCGAAGAGTTGGTCCTCTGCCATACATGAATCATGAGGCCTGGCCACAGACCAATCAGTTCAACCAATTCCCCATTTTGCCGCAACCAAACTTCAACCGCTGTTAGTCAGGGTTTAGTCATGTGAGACCAGTCACGTGGTATTCATCGCTCCTCCGTGAAGCACCCCTAGAAGTGCGGATCTCATCATACGCATGCAGTAGGTGATTGAGACGCTTGTCGAACGATCATTCTCATGCACACGGCATCCCAACAACTATTACTTTTCTTGTACAAATATCTACTATCCACACTTGGCTCCTGTTGAGAGTTCCTCCGTCATCTTTGTTGCTTTTTTATTTTTGCGTTCAAGCGTTGCATTGCATCCGGTTGAGGAAGTTTTTCTCTCTTTGCATCTATCATGCTGGCAATACCATCCCAGCGATTTTTAACATAACCATGCTAAGATTCTCTTATTATTGCATGATAATCACAAGCACCTGCATGTTTAAGGCGTTATTGTACGGGATTCCAAAACTTCCCGATTACCCCATCGAATGGAGGAGAGGAAGAAATGGGCACATTATCCAGGCGTCCTTCAAGAGGGATTGAGATGTACAACAGTCGGGCCGGGTTCATCACCCGTTATAAGCCAGACGGGCAGCATTTCCGAAAGGCATACATCTTTAGGAGGCTTCATATCATTTTTCACTGAGAGATCCGGTCTCGAGGAAAGGTCGGAATACCTTGGGCTGCGCAGAAATGCTAGTGTAATATCTCTGTCACAGACAAAGCAAAATACATCATGAGAAGCTGTGGAGCTTCCCGATAACCATAACTCTGACGTTCTGGTGCCTTTCATCCTTTCGTGAGACTATTTGAGAAATATTTTTCAATGAATCGAGAAGGTGGGAATGATCAGGATGGGTGTTATTCGTCATGCTGCACTCCCTTAGCTGTGCCAGTCTGGAGAAGTGCCTATTCATTTCATAATTACCTTAAGCGTGGCAACTAGCTTTAGTGCCTTTCCCAGAGTCCAAATCTTCTTCGTAGACTAATGAGAAAGCTGTTGGTAGCGCCCGCTGAATACAACGAAGTATGACACCCCCGGTGGATATAGTGACATTTGGATACCAGACCCGCGGTTTAATGGATTGGGCGCTGGACCTCGCGTATTCCTTCCCCTCGATAATTTCGTAGGTTATGTTGAGGTCACTCAACCTTCCATCATCGATTTTGTCTATCTCGAGTCGTGCGTAGGATTATACTCAGATCTCGACAACCACCCAGTCATGCTCATCACAAAAGCACCGTGCATTTTTACACGACATCGCTTCCCAACACCGGCCAACGAACCCGAACGTCCTCGGTACCCAAAGAGTAAGCACAACCAACCAACAACCCCCAGCGGCTTCTAGTCGTTTTTCCAACGGCAGTATAATGTAAACTTTTCAACCCCCAACATTGACGAACAAAACGGCCCGACGCACAAATACGGGGACTATACGAGAGTTGATCTCAGCGTACAGGTTGAATTTTCCGGGTTTGATGGGCCTTAGATCCCAGTATGTTGATATTTGGCCCCTTTGTAGAATCCTTCAATATCCCACATCATTTGGTTCAGTTGGAGAGGTAGATTGTGGTCGTTGTTTCACCATGCCGCAATTATCTATTACATATTCATTAGGTTCTACGGGCGTTAAAACTGTTCACAAAATGTCCCTATTTAAGATTGAGTGGAATGGGACCGATATATTGATTGGGGGTTTGATAGTCCCCCATCTCGTATTCAAACTCGTTAGTTCAAACAAGCAAGCCACGATCACAGAAGCCTCGGGAAATAGTTTTGTGGCTTGGTTTCGGGAAAGCTCGTCGCATGCAGCATATCATTAGCGTGCTCGAACCTCTTCATTTGTTGGACTCCGATCTGCGTTTGGAGCCCGTGATGAGGTTCAAACCGGCAAATACTTCGTGGGCCCCCCCAAAATGCTGCGTGGACCCCCCCTAAGCCACTACCGCACGCCACATACCTAACCCAGACACCTAAAATTCATCCTTCTCCCCCTAACCCTACCTCTAACCTAAACCCTAACTAACCCTAACCCTAACT